>JAMKCH010053484.1:0-10583 GCA_023653785.1 Ophioderma brevispina
CAAATACGTTTTTTTGGGGGGACTTGGCAAGGCATATACGTTTTTGGGGGCGACTTGGCAAGGCATATACGTTTTGGGGGGCGAGATTGCAGGGTGTGAGATAAAAAAAAAAAAAAAAAAAAAAAAAAAAAAAAAAAAAAAAAAAAAAAAAAGTGGAGAGGAGTAATTAAGGTAAAGTGCCTTACTCAAGGGCACAACACGTTGGCCACAGTGGGACTCGAACCCACGACCTTTGGATTGCGGGACGAGCGCTCAATCCACTGGACCACACGTGCCCCACCAGTTAACATCCTACGTCACTTCTGCGAATCCATGCCTGCGAATCGTTATGGCCCATAGTATTAAAACTCTAACAGATACAATGGCCCAGTGTGTAACAGTCAGCCGACCTATTTCAAGCTACCAGCCCCTAACATGTTTACAAACATTGCTCTTAACTGGTCTATACATGATCATAAGCCTAAGGAATTTTTGGCGACTTTTAATGCCTCAAACAGTATCTAATATATTTTGAGAGCCACATGAAGATTTCCCAAATGGATAGCAGCACATTCCATCGGTTTACCGCCAATCTTTTTAATCCCCAAACAAATCTAGCAGCCCAAAAGCTCCCTAATATACTAACTACTTATTTCTCGAGTCTACCAGCTATCCAACATTATGCTGGTTTGGCATTAAACGTAAAGGGGAGATCGATAGAAATTAGGAGATATGGCAAGATAGCTTAGCATGGTTTTTTTCTAATTTCTGACCTGCTAAGGAATAAAACCACTTTGTACATTCTTTTTGTCATCACGTATGGACAATTTTGCTAACAACCATGTGCCAGACCTATTTCTGTAGAAATATTTTCTAATAGTTTTTGGGTTTACTTAGAATAATGTTCAAGCAATAATATTAAACATAACCTTAGAAAGTTTAGACCAAATTAATTATAGTGAAAAAAGTCCGTCTGTGATGTTTTTTAACACCTCCGTTACAAAATGGCCTGATCCAAAGGTCTCCACCCCTTGTAACTTTTTTAAACCATGGTCCAAGTAACTTGAGATGTTAGGGATAATCGTTAAAGCGATTTCAACATAAAAATCTGAAAATTAAATCTTCACCTTGATGCTAACCCTGAACCGATCAGGCTTAACCTTGCTCGAAGAGGACGAGGTAAGAAGAAGCCTGTTTTGGTTGTACATTCAAAACATGCAGAATGCCGAGCTAGCTTCCATCAGGGGCGTAAACGCCTAACTAGACCTCTAGTCAAGTGTGGGCAAGGACCTGAAGATTTCTCCCTTGCAGTGGACGGGCAAAGATTAAAGGTCCCAGGAAATGCAAATATAATTGATGTGATTTGCGTCAAGTCTACAAGGAGGTGCGAGAAAGCATTCAATATTTGGGTTGGTGATGACATCATTAGTAACTATTGATTTTTCAGAGAGTAATAGAAAATTCCAGGTGACTGGTGTGAATCTTTTCATGGCACTGACTGAAAATCAATAGTTTCACTAATGATGTCACTGGTAGTGTATTCTTTTTTTGTGGCCCTGTTTATTGGAATGGAATGCCCCGTAAAGATTTGGACTAGGTTTATCATCTCATTTCCTGGGACCTTTAATTTTCCCCCGAATCAGTGGCATATCCAGGATTTTGGAAAAAGTAATGTAGGATTTGGGAAACGTTTAATGTACTCGCTTCGCTTGCCGGCTGACCCATTTCTTTGTGTCGCAAAATGAGACGGTGTCAGCCTCTGCATGCTGTAAATCATAACATCAAAACACCGGCTTCTCCCTGGCTCTCCTCTTCTTTTTACTCTTTCGCCCTTTTCCTTGCCCCCTTTTTCTCCATTGCCTTCAAAATTTCTCCCCATTTTTTCCAAGGGTGCCTGCATGAGTCACCCACCTCGCGCACCCCGAGTAATGCCACTGCTTTCCGTGCTTTACTTCAGAAAAGACGCAAATGCCACCGTTAGTACCGATAGAACGTCCACACGTACTTTACTAGTACCAGAGAAGATGGGAAGAAATCTTCCCATCTTCTCTGCTAGTACGGTGTGAAAGTAATCATAGTCCGGTAGGTATCAGTCCGGGCTCCATAGACGACAACGGAATAAAGCATGAAACTAATGTTGCGCAAAGAGTCAACTGAATCGATTGCCCTATTGTTCACCATTGTTCTCGGACTGTGAGCCTGGAGGACTGTATCACCGGACTTATAACCCTGCTCTTCTTCGGCATTAAATCGTCAGATTTAAGCCTAGTTAGGTCCGATAGAGTTAAACCCGATGCGCATCCACACTGCAAATTTATATCCGACACTAAAACCGACCAATTTAGGTCCGGTAATAAGTGACTTATGTCCGACCGCATGTGGAGACGATTACAATAGGGTACAATAGGTGTATGAGGGGGATTAGCAGATTTTTTTAAAAATTCCATTGAACATAGTTAAAACCGGTGTAAAAGCAGCTATAGTCCGGCGGGAGCCACAGTCCGGGCTCCATAGACGATAACGGAATAAAGCGTGAAACTAATGTTGCGTAAAGAGTCAACTGAATTGAGTGCTCTATTCTTTACCGTTGTAGCCGGACTATGAGTACGGCGGACAATGATTACTTCTACACCTGTGATAACTGCACGTGTGGACGCAGCAAGATCTATATAAAGTCTGGAATTCAGACTAGTCTTTGTATACCCAATCCAAAGATTACATGTACATCAACAGAGTTTACAGATTTATAGAAAGTTGTGAAATAGGTCCTTGTGCACAAAAAGATTAAAGATTACATTGATTACTTTCATGGAAATAATTAATTGTTGATGTCTATTAAATGTGCGAATGCCTTGCAGTTCATTTCCTAAGGTCACCAGCTTTCTATTGTATTCATAATTTCATGGTGTGCGACTGTGTGCACTTTAAGATAACTATTGTGCCAAGCATTTCTGACCATGTTCACACTGATATGGGTTTCCTGTGTATGAGTCAGAATGTGGGCTTAAAGGTGCAAAGAGAGATTTTGAGGCACCCAAATATTTTGTCATAATAGTAACTTCATATAGATTAGACACTCAATAGATTTCTAACCTTATATTTGGCTACAGAAATGTCTTAAAGAGAGAAAAAAAAGGTGATTTTGATTGCTTATATTTCAATATAAAACATAGGCTGAATTTTGTATTTGCTCATATACGAAATTAGAAATTTCACAATATTTGTACCAAAGAATCATTTCTCAGACTAGTCCTTTCAGATGGAGATATTGTTGGCGGAAAGCTTTACAATTGCGCAAAAATCAGAATTTTCACATTTTTTTCGGGACACCTGTTGTGAAATCTCTCGTTGCACCTTTAAAGATTACAATTTTCGACAGAGCCTTTCTCACAATATTTGCGCTGCTTTGGTCTTCAATTTATACGAGTCCTTAAAGAGACGAGGAGATTTCCAGAAAGCGCCCCAATTTTTCTCGAACCTAGGTTTTTTACATATTTGGAATGCTTACCAATGTATTAGATCACACTGAAGTGAATAAGCTGAATACGCCGTCTTTATGTAATAAGATGATGATTTAGTAGTTTCTGTCGTGCACGAAAGAAAGTCGAAGCATGGTTTTCTATGGGGAACGATTACAATAGCAGGCAAGTTCAAAACAAGGTTTGCGATTTTCTTTTGCACCTGTTTGTCCAAACGTTCTTGGTAGGTGGTCTACAACCGATCCAGTGAAATTTGAGAGAAATTCATATCCTAAAAAAATCTCCTGTCACTTTAAGTGGCATTTCATCTGAACAATTGGCCAAAGTAAAATATGTGTGCCTAATCTTACATTCAAATTTCATCTCCTCTGGAGATTGGAGGAATTTTGCAATTTTGTAAGACTGAAATCAACCAAGTGGCCTATGGGGCACTGTGACACATTTGCATAAAACACTTTAAGAATCAACTGAAATTTTGGATATAAACTTTTCTCGTGCATATCCAGTGAACCATAAATAATGAGGTGGTAGGATCACAAAATACACCTTTAAGACTATCATTTTCTGCAAAGGATTTCTGACGATATTCACATGAGTCCGAACGTGGAGTTTAAGAACACCTACAAAGTATACACAGTGATATGGCTTTCCCCTTGTGTGAATCAGAATGCAGTGATTAAAAGTGCCATTTTGTGCAAATTATTTCTGACAATATTTACACTGATAGGGTTCTTTCCTAGTGCAGGTCAGAATGTGAAGTTTTAGAGATCTATATTGTACAAAGCATTTCTGACAGTGTTTAAACCGATAAGGTTTTTACTTTCTGTGAGTCAGAATGTGGCGTTTAAGATTACTCTTTTGTGTAAAGCATTTCTGACAATATTCACACTGATATGGTTTTTCTTTGTGTGAGTCTGAATGTGGCGTTTAAGATTACCAATCTCTGTAAAGCATTTCTGACAATATGCACACTGATATGGTTTTTCCTTTGTGTGAGTCTGAATGTGGCGTTTAAGGATGCTCTTGTGCGTAAAGCATTTCTGACAATGTTCACACTGATATGGTTTTTCCTTTGTGTGAGTCCAAATGTGGTGTGTAAGGGTGCTCTTGTGTGTAAAGCATTTCTGACAATATTCACACTGATATAGTTTTTCCTTTGAGTGAGTCAGAATGTGGTATTTTAGATTACTACTTTGTGTAAAGCATTTCTGACAATATTCACACTGATATGGTTTTTCCTTTGTGTGAGTCCGAATGTGGCGTTTAAGATGACCATTTAGTGCAAAGCATTTCTGACAATATTCACACTGATATGGTTTTTCCTTTGTGTGAGTCAGAATGTGGCGTTTAAGATTACCATTTAGTGCAAAGCATTTCTGACAATAATCACACTGATATGGTTTTTCCTTTGTGTGAGTCAGAATGTGGCGTTTAAGACAACTACTTCGTGTAAAGCATTTCTGACAATAATCACACTGATATGTTTTTTCTTTTGTGCGAGTCAGAATGTGGCATTTAAGATTACCATTTATATATAGTTGCAAAGCATTTCTGACACATATTCAACACTGATGTTGATATTCTTTGGTGGTGATATGCAAAGGAGGTGATCAGATATTGCCAAAGATTCTGACAATACTTGCTTTGTGCTTTTTCTTCTCTCTTTGGTGGTAGTCAGTGTGAAGCCATGAACTCCTCTTTTTGGCAAAGCATTTCTGTTTTCATTGATAGGCCAATCTGGTACGGTAGCCTTTCCTGCGCATGAATTGTATTCTTCCTTTTTCTCTGTCGAGAGGCAAACTTTGGCTCATTCCTTCTAGCATGCTTCATGTAATCTTTCAAACGAGTGTATCATATCTGTTAGCAGGTATCTGCATTACTGGTCTGTATCTATCCTTGTGGTGATAAAGGTACGATGTTGTTCCTGATGTCAAGTGTCCATCACTTATGCTATTTTGACTCTCACAGTTTGCTCGCCTTATTTTCCATTTACAAGAAAGTTCTCTCTGTTGACATCCGAAGCTGGCAAAGAATGGACTTCAGAGGCTGGCCTGTGAAATAACCCTGTAGTAAAACAAACATAAAAAATATGATCCTTTTTAAAAATAAAAACCCACAAGATAATGGTCCATGAAGTTGACTCAAATTTTTGGTATGTGTGATCACAAAATGTTATCTTGATCAGACCAAACAGTTTTCATAATGAGTTCAACTTATGGACTACATCAAAGGCTTTTAGATGTCCATCCAACTTGTGGCATTGGGTTTTTAACATCTCGTTTGTTTTTTTCTGAATTTGATGGTGTCTGGGGGTATAAACCCAAGGACATCTTGTGACATTAAAGGTGCATTTCGTGATCCACAGCTTCATACCTCATAACCCAACACACCACAACTTGTGAATAATGCTCTTGCTGGACAACAAGCACCACCTGCTGCACAACACTGTCAAAGAATCACACGAGCTCGGCAGAGAGAGACTGTGCTCTCGTCGACCTTTCTGTCGCACTCGCTGCTAACTCTCCACTCCCAATTCAACATCTTACAGACATGTAATACTGCCTGCTAGATTACCTTGAAGGACGCAGACAACTTCATATTACACCTATGACATAACTACCACCTGGTAGCATTCTTCCACGCAACGCAAGGATTTGTCACCTAAAACCAGATTCAGCCACCGGAGTCAGGTCGCTTCACATCACTAATGCCTGATGGGGCTGTGACCACCCCCAGTCGGCCCATGTGTTCTCCATCACAGACTAAGGATCACATTCTAAATGGCGTGCGCCGACCTTTCACCCACCTGTGGACATCGAGTTCTCAAACCCCCCAACCAATCAATACGTGGGTGACTCCACCGCCTACACAATATTTAGTCTGCTGCCGTCAAATTACACATCAAAAGTAGAGTTTTTGTTATATTACTGAACTAGACTAAGAGCGAGAATACTAGGCACCAGCCCCCGTGCAACCCCCCCGCCCCCCGATCCTGCTCTGAGTGGTATAATTTTGTTCAGGACACCCGTCTGACCGTTATTTTACTGTTACACTGGAGTAACTCGTTGGATAGATTCCAGTTTCCCATCCCGCCATTTTTCATTCAAAATGGCCGTCCACAAACTACTCTGCATATATCTTAGTCAAAATTCTTATGCTACAGACCCGTGTTTTCGGTCACGGAATTCAATGAGACCATTCATAACATTTGGACATTCAAGTTGCAGCAGCAATCTTGAATTTCAAATGGCCACCGACGCTTAACTACTTTTGCCTTGGGTCGCGGAACTTTATGTAGAGGCAAATTCTGGTGTCTACCCGCCATGTTTTGTAGGGTCAAGCAATTCAATTGAGACCATTGATAAAGATGGACCATTCAGTTGCGGCAGCCATCTTGAATTTAAAATGGCTGCCAAGACAGAGATTCTATTAGCAGACCTCTGTGCTTTTGAGAGGGTAGCAGCATGAATTTCTGGTGTCATAACCCATGTTTACAAGGTCACGGAATCCAAAAGATCGAAGGAATCTTTGGCTGGGGTCTTTATGGCAGCCATATAGGTTATTTGGTTTAACTTAATTCCTAGGAGGCACCAAGTACAGACAATGAGTGTCAATTAACAAAGCATTCATTTTGTACAATGTGATGTGCGTTGGTGACATATATTTAGAAGTGACACTTATGGTCAAACACAAAGTGAACAATGTGGCGGTGACAGAGTTGGCAGTGTCATTGGTCATGACATGGTTGTGTGACCCTTGTATTTAGGGCAATTCCTTGAAAGTCATGCTATGACGTAAGTCGACAAAGCAGAATGACACTTATCATAATTCCGTATATACACTAGTATCTGGCTAAGTGAGATTTTAAGTGACATGGTTGGCTGATGGTGATTATGCCACTGCCAATTACGACACCATCACCTATATCACTGCCAATTATGAAACCATCAGAGGCAATGTCCTGCGAATTCTGACACCAGGCTATGTCACTGGCCAAATAGACATCATCAATTATGACACTGTCAATTATGACCACATCTCCCAATATGGCCTACTGGCAATATTTGGTCCCAGATAACCATTTGTTTAAATGCCTCAATCTTCTAAACTATAAATATGCGTCAAACTTATCTAAATCATATGAACATGATGTAAAATAGTCCAAATGTGACAGTAATTTTGGTGAAAATGCTCAAAATCAGAAAAGTCACAGAGAATTAGAACTTAATAGATGCTCATCATATGCACGAGCAAGATGTGACGACGTATCTCGCGTCTGTGGATTTTTAATAGCTGTTGAATAGTCACAAGCTACTTTAGCTTGATCATATGTCGTGTGTGCTTACACAAATTGTAGGTTGCCTGTAAGAGTGGTTGTTGTGTGGGGTATTATTGACCCAAATGGCTGAGATTAAATGACCTTCACCGATGCCGAAAGCTGCTGAATTCTTAGTCGGATCAAGCAAATTGGTGTCACAAAAGTTCATCATCATCAGCCTTTTTGTCTGTCCAACACTTTGGACGAAAGCCTCAACATGTTTCATGCTGGATTTCGGCCTACCCTTCCATGCTGGCCTCTGCGGGTTGGAAGGGAGTGGAACGCCCTGGTAGCCTAGAGTGATGAGTGCAGTTAACAGGCCCTGGATGGTCCCCTACTCTTTTCTATGAGGTCTGCAACTTTTTAGGTATTCAGGAATGACTCCCCTGATACACTGGGACCAACACTTAACATGACTCTCCGAACCATGAGGCGGCGGGCACTCATTGGTCTAACACACCATCTGCACATTTTACGCAATGGGTTGGAGCGAGGAGAATTCCTATAATCACACTGCTGTGCAATTAGCAATTTCGCGACCTTATAGGACTATTTGAGTATGAACCAAGAAACCCGACTCTTGCGGGCTCGAATCAGTCTGCTCGTCGATCTTATACTCTGCCGACGGTTCAGCGCCTTAGACGCGCTCGGCTTGCGCCTTAGACCGCTTCGGGCCACCTCCGGCCCTCACAAATGTACTCAACCCCATAATATGAGTCCTTTGTATTATGGGCGTGTCTTTACTGTTTGAGTTTATACAGATATCAATTGTAATCTAATCTAAAATAAGCAGTGTTTTGAGACCCAACCATAGCACGTTCTGCACTGACTCTCACTAATCTCATATATGACCGTTCACATTGTGATCAGATGTAGGTCGGTTTGAAAATGATCTAAAAATTACAACTCAGGGTTTGAGTCATCACAAGCGCATTATGTAATCACGATTCTCCGATATATCCACATGTATCGATCATAATTAAGTCGGATAGAAAAGCGATCCAAAATAGTTAAAGGTCCATGGGCCCGGTACTAATAGCCTCGTCTCCAGAAGCTCCAGATTTTATTACGGCAGGAAGTGGTGAACAGTTGGTACACAGTACTCTATGGGGCCTTATACAAAATCACACATTTTTAAGTCATCCAAAAAAAATTGGGGGGATTAAATATCGGCAAGATGAGGAAGGACAATAAAGCAGAGAAGTGGCATATTCTTATGTACCATCTGATGACAAAACCAACAATAATGAGATTTTTATTGCACGTGGAAAAAATATGTTAAGAAATTGCCAGAATTGGAAGAAAACGTAATGCCAAGCAGTTTTTAAAATCATCAACGGACTGTAGTGTTTCACCACCCCACCCAAGATAATCTATTTGGCAAACATCGTAGCTCTCTAGAATGCATACAGTCACATTTAGGAGGGATTAAGTGGAAGCTTGTTTTTGACTGTCACGATACAGTTTATCAAGATCATTTTGAAGTTATGACCGATCATCACTGAATTCCAATAGGTCTCAACTCAATGGATGATCGTCAGCCAAATTGAAATATTGGAGAAAGAGAAGATCCATGTTGATATCGGTCAACGAATAAAAGGAAAAGAACAGGACTCCGGCACTGACCCTTGGGAACTACTCCAGAATTGACACTTGGCCAATCTGAGAATTAACCTTGTACCCACCCTCTGCTGCCTTTCCATGAAAAATTCTGAATCCAGTAAAGCAGAGATCCTCGAATACGCACAAGCATGAGTTTCTTGAGTAAGATATTGTGTTCACTATCAAATCCGAGCTAAAATCAAGAACGATTGCATCAATGATGCGTAACCATCATTGGGGATGGTTGGGAATGCATAGTTGCTGGGTTAGGTCATGTAGGTCATTACAGGTCAATTGACATATTAGCCGCATGGGTCTTGGCCATGTTATCTTGATGCAAGTTTGGCGGCTTACAACTTACTTGAAGAATGTTTTGATATGTTGGGGGGTCAAGTCAAGTAAGGTCATTGGAGGTCAACAGGGCATATGGGCCATAATAGGGCCTTCTGTGCATACCATAAGAGTTCTGACTGTGTTCTGTAATAGTATTTTACTAGGTGGTCCTTGGATTTGGCTATCACCCTGTTTGCGATAACCTGGATTGAATGACCCCTCGGGTTTTGGCGGTTGTCATTTGACCTTGAACGACCACTGATGTCCTTGTCTTGAGCTATAACAATTTTCGCCATCAACAATCGCCCCCTCCACCAAGTTACAAGCCTGGATACTAAGTTACACCATTTGAAACGCGCGCCTTTTGACCTTGAATGACCCTGATGACCTTGTTTTGACCTTTAAGATTTGTGGCATCAACATCAACCCCAACAACCCTCAAGTTTCATGTCCTACACGCATACCAATGTTGACCTTACGCACATTTTGAACGCTTTGAGACCTTGAATGACCCCTAATTCCGCACTAGCTGAGCATACCCGTTAGATTAGTTACTGGCATGTGTTTTCGTTCGACCTAATTAGCACCTCGGGTGCTTCATATCCATACGTCAGCATGGTATGAAAGCAAATGCCAAGTTACCCAATAATGGCCGCTACATGACTTTTGACCCCAAATAACCCCTCAAAACACGTGACACAAATTGTTAGGCGGCGAAATTCTACCAACATACCAAAATTTCAATATCCTAACTTCAAAGGCCGGCCAAGTTCCCCGATCAATCGACCCTCTGGATGACCTTTAATTCAAAAAATGGCCCTTCTCGAAAACGTGACTACACAAACTCTCGTACGGCGAACGGCAGACGCTTC
>JAMKCH010053485.1:0-13761 GCA_023653785.1 Ophioderma brevispina
TTGGAGTATTCCTTTGCGAAAAAAAAATATTTCGCTGGCTTCTGTTTCAATGTATTGCGTGCGCGCGTTTTGTAAATCTAGCACAGGGAATAAAGATTGTCACGCTTCATGATTGTTGTACGTCGTGAACCATTTGGTGGAATCATCTTGATTTTTTTTCGCAAGGATATTCCAATACCTTGACAATCCCATCCTGGTACTCTTATTTTGGGGATATTTCATTATATAATGTGCCAATAATTTATGCCAATTACTCCCTTTCAAGCATTTGCATTATTTCTTTTCATGTAGGCCCGTGTTTTACTAGCGTGGCCCACCGAATGCCAATTATTATGATCCCTTTATCCGTACTTGATAATTTGTGATTTTAACACCCCTGAATAAACATCAAAGCTCATATCATAAAAACTTACTTGTCGGTATATACATACTGATGTCAACCATTGATAAAACTTGATTTCGCGTATGCATTCTTTTCATTTAAACCAGACTACTCCCATCCACCACCAACTGGACCGCCTACAAACCCTGAACGTAGAGTACATTCGAAACACAAAAAAAATACTCTTTAATTGGGATTCGTCCGAGATTTACTCAACGAAACGCCGTCATATTGGTTTAACAAAGGGGTTATTACCGAATACCGACTCAATTTCTTCAAATGCAAGAATGAGGTGGAAGCGACAGAACGCGGGTCGTTCATCCATTTAGTTGATAGCGCAATTTCTTTCAAGGTACTTCTTACCACCTGGTTGGCAATTGCCCCGCGTTCCAGTGAGTATTGTTTTCGACCCCAGCAGCAAGCAATATAAGGATATTTAGGATGACTCATTTTTGTTCACTATTGGTACTTTGCCTGTAATTGTGCTATCTTTAATTATCTGATAAGGAATTTGTATGAGTGTGTCATGTTTCGAGTTTATGAAATTAGTCGTAAATGTTCAACACACACACACACACACAAACCCCCAAACACAAACAAAAAACGTTTTTATACAAAATGTTTAATGGGGGGTGGATTTGTCAGAGCTTTATCCGTTTTCGTCTATTGACCTGACTATGATACTGCCGGACATGATTCCTTTCACCCGGCCTACCTTCCAACATTTTCCAATCAAGTACTTAATGAACTGTAGAGAACGCATAACGTCATACTATTCTCATTTTAGTCTTTATTCGTGGTGCTCATGACCTACTACCTTCATTATTGAATACAACATGCTGCATTAGGGAATGTTGTATTGATTCCGCTTTTAAAAATGAACAATCCAGCGTTAATTAGTGGCATCGTAAGTGACAATGAACATTTTTATCTGTCGTGAAGTCTGTTAAAATGGTACTACAGGACTAATTAATTTTAGGGTAGTCCGGATTAATTAAATTTGGAAAACATCCCCTGAATCATCATTTTTGATTTTTGTCTATATATCCTCTCTGTCAGCGTACTAGATCAATAAAACTAAACCAATATATTGCTGACCTTGATAGGATAAAATGTAGCGATTTTTTTTGGAGGTTGCTTTTTTAAATTGTTTTCTTATACAAAAGTTGTCTTTTGGAACTTAACCACGACTCATCAGTTCGCTGGGAAGCCGAAAGCTATGTCCCATTCCCGCTCCTCGAAAAAAAAATGTTCTTTGAACTTCCACTGTTAAAAAAATTTTTCCCGTAAATTTACGTAAATGTCTGGCAGCAGTATTTCCAGCCATTTTTAGGGTAAATTTACAGAAATTCTGTCAATTAACGGAACATTGAACAGTAATTTTACAGAAATTTTTCTTATATTACGGAAAAACATGTGTATTTAACATAATTTCCGTAATTAAATACTGAACAAAAAACAAATTCCGGAAATATGCTGGCCAGAAATTTTGTGAACTATTTTTCCGTAATTACATTTTTTATGTTTTTTTTATTCTTATTGTTTTCTAAAACAGATTTTCCGTAAATTTACGGAAAATCCTGTTTTCATTAATTTACGAAATTAAGCGGAAAATTTTAACGATGTACGCACCATGGCACACTTACTCCCGTCGTGCTGCCAAAAACGAATGTCGCCCTCATGGGAGCATATTTAGATCCTCAGGGAGCATGAAGGGTTTCAAATATGTACAGCTGAAACTCAGTTGCGAGATGGGAAAAAATCACAACATTGATGAATTTAAAACATTCATAAAAAGTGACTAAAATCACCACCAAAAGCTGTGAAAAAAAAACTCTTGGCCTCTTTGGGCGGTGTAAAAAGCTCCCCACTCCCTAAACTTCATGCCTTTCCTTCCTGAAATTCTAATGGAGCATCCTCTTTATTTTTGCTAACCACACTAAACTAGATAGTATGCAAGAATACAAGATGCGTTTGTGCACGATAAAATTTTCCAAATGTTTTGATTTGTTTTTGTAAAAACGCGGATACTAGGCTAGACCCTATCGTGAGGACGGTAAATGCGGTCCTGGAAGAAATCGCCCGCGAATGCCAGCAAGCGGTGTGTCCTGGATAATGCTGTTCGTTTTGGATGGTTTGTGTGGTAGCGGCTACGATTGCTATGAAGTTATTGCTTGTATAGAGACTTACCTTGGGGAAAGAAACAAATCTCATTTTTAATACCTGTCTTTATAGTATTTAACTAATAATCATGTGTCAATAGCTACATATGTTCATGTGGTTATTTTGATATACAGGTCCAAGCCTAAGCTCCCCCCCAAACATTATCCTTAATGAAGTACAAATGCACAATTTTCAACACATTCCAAAATGCAAATGACAGGGGACGCTCTTCTGCACATCTTGTGAGAAATTTTGCGTTACAAAAAGTTTTTCTTATAGAAAAAAATAAAGACCAATCCTAACAATCTAACAATATTGCAGTCCTTTTAAGGCAAAGATGAAAGAAAAGCAAATTAAATGTAACATTCGGGAACAACCCAATCGTGGACACATTCTTTTCACTGCTTCAACCGCGTCAGACCAACCGGTTCGTCGAATTTGTAAACACTGCCAAATTGGTTTAAACACTTTATTTCATACGGATAAATCGCAATCATAGTGCGCAGTTCACCTTCCATAGAAAAACGTTTTATATACAATTTGGCACTCCCCAGTGGTGTCACAGCCAACCATGAGCAATTTACAGCTATACGGCGCCATGTTTAATCTGGAACAGAAACCTGTGACTGAGTAGCTAATACCCGAGACCTGGCCGTACCAATAAAGCCAGCTGTGTAATCTATTACTTTAAGATTAGATACAAGGGGATTAATAAAAGGTAGAATGTGTAAGTCATGATCAAACCCGACATTTGCGCAATGCAATTTACGCAACCTTTTTTTTATCGACACTTTATTAATTAAAATGAGGTTCGTGTTGGAATGCGTGATTGGATTTCTTTTCTATAATTTTCTCCCAAGTTGGGCAGAAAAGTGTCCCCTGGCAATTTGAATTTGGATTTTTGTTGGAATCACATCGCGTTTTCTTCACATCAGCGCCCATAAAGTCCCGCGGTGCATGGATTACACCAAACATCAGGTCACGCCCTGCTGCCATTTCAAAACAAGGACATTTACTTCGCATTTCCCAAGAAAACCGAAGACCGTGTAGGATTTTTTTTTTTTGTCTAAAATGGTGTTCCTTTTATATCACACCCGAAACCGTTCAACAGAAAAACTTCTTAACGGTCATCCTATTTTTGAATGTAAAAAAACTCAGAATTAAACCCGAATATCAAATTTCCTTCCACAGACGCCTACTAAAGGCTGTTGAAGAGACTCTTATTTTAACAATGACACTCATAACAACAGCCAGCGGGATGTTTTCGGGCTGCTGTGCGTTTTTATTTAATTAAGAATAATGTTGGGGGAAATTAGAACTTGTGAAACCTTTAATGTTCAAAATTAAAGTCCCATTCTAGAGTTTGGGGGAAGAAGGTATGAAAGGTGGTTTAACTTGTACTTTTCAAGTGCGAAACACGATTTTTTTGGGTCCACCTCTGAAAATATGGGGAACCTCGCTATAAGGCGTTTTTTCAAAATGTCGCTAAAATTCCAGAAAAATGGTAATTTTAAACTAGAAACAGCTAGCTTAGAATCTAAATGAAATCAATTTTAGGGCATTTCTGGAATGCTCTCTATTATATAATGATTTAAATAATTACGATTTATGATTAGTACCTCTAAAGAAGGGCGCCTTTTTCAAATGGCCGCCAAATTCCAGAAAATTGCATATTAAATTAAAACAGCCATCTACGAGTCCAAATGAAATCATTTTTCGTGTTTTTCTCTTATGCTACTTATTGAGGGCGGCTTTTTTTTTCTTTTTCAAAATGGCTGCCAAAATTCCATATAATAGCCTTTTGGGGGCGTTTTAATTATTAATCCAAATTCAAATATAAATCAAAGTGAAGATTTTTAATAGGCGTTTTTTCTGAATTTTGGCGGCCATTTTGAAACCCCTCTATGGAGATTTCACCACTTTTCTCAGAGGTTGGACAAATAAAATCTTGTTTCATACACTCCCTATTACAAAAGATATAACCCAAACGTACCCCTATCCAAATTTACTTTACTTTGATTTAATACGTGTATATGTTCATAAGCATTGAGAACGCCCCCCAAAAGTCTATTATAAGAAATTTCGGTTCCATTTCTGGGAAAGCAGAGGTACTTATCATAGTATTCTAATTGATAGAATAGCAGATACACTAAATTAACAATAAGACACCCAAAATTTATTTGCCAATTTTTTAAAAAGGTTGATTTTCAATTGTAAAAATGAGCCCTCTAAGAGTATCCGATATATCATAATCCTAATTATTTAAATATCATTATATAATAGAGCATTCAAAAATGGCATGAAATGATCTCCATTAGATTCTCAGATTACTGGTTTTAGCTTAAATATACCATTTTTTTTTCATGTATTTTTGGCGGCCATTTGGAAAAACGCCCTCTAGCGAGAGTTCCCCCACATTTCCCAGAGTTGGACCAAAATAATCTTGTTCCGCATCCTGAAAAGGTAAAAATAACCTTCAAACAAAATCTTCACTTTGATTAGAAATATCCCAAAATTGATTTTTAATATTAACTCTTAAATAGCTGTTTTTTAGCTTTAATATGCCATTTTCTGAATTTTTGCGGGCCATTTTGAAAAATGCCCTATCGCGAAGTTCCCACATTTCCCAGAGTTGGACCCAAAAATCTGTTCAGTGCACCCTTGAAAGTACCAGAAAACACCTTCAAACCATCTTCCCCCAAACCTTTATCTAGAATGGTACTTTCATTTATTAACCCTACTAAGTGGTGTTGAACTTCAAGAACGAACAACGAACGAAACTTACAGGAGAACCCACCAAAAAGGGCCAGCAAACGACGGCAGGAAATGCATTATGTCCTAGGGGGAATGTTTCAGCCCAGAGGCATATCATCTGGAGATATTATAATCCAAGGCCGCCCTTTGACTGATGACCCAAGTGTTCTATAAACTAAATTTGATGTCATTAGCAGAATGTAAAGCGCTTTGATAAATATTGGAAAGGCTCCTTATATAAATGTCTACATTTATTTTATGTAGTCAAAATGACGTCAAAGGTCAACCTAAAGCTTTTGATAAAGAACTACTTCACCACTCAACGTGACAGGAATGAGCAATGACTAATATTCCTCTTGAGATAAGCCCAAAAATAGTTTTTAAAATCCTTCCTCGATCAGGAATTGAACCTTGCACTACCTGTATTCAATGCAGGCGCGCTATCACTCCGCTCATCTGTCACGGCATTGATATCGAAGCGCTAGGTATATTGAAACTTTAATGTAGCTAGTTGGGAAGGCTATCAAACCTACACTGCCAAGGTGCAGGAATATGTTCACCAAATTTTGGCATCATACGCTATTCCTATAAATTAATATTAAGGCCAGAACCCTGTCGAGTTTTTTACCGGGTATATGGTTTTAAACCCACATTCCACCGAAATCTAATAGTTTCTTGTTTTAAGCAGTTACGTATTATATATGTTATATAATCGCTGTACTGAATTATTAGTGTATGTATGTTAAAAACAGACTACACAGAAATACCACTGCTTCACCTACCACGTAATCCTTTATACGTGTGACAGACCTAACATTGAAGTCCACTTTGACTCGTCCAGAGATTAATAGAAGTAATGCCCGTATCAAAGGCTACAGAGTGAAGGTATTACTTCCGTAACAATATAACCACGTCATTTTGGAAGACGTAACGGATACTGAGCTGATAATCTGCGAACCGAACCCGCATACAGTATGCTTTTCAAGTGCTTTCGTTACTCATTCTTCCAATGTAATTTAGAGATGGGATGGCCATTATCCAGTAAGTATTCGCCTCGGTGCAGCAGGTTAGTGTCGAACGCATGATTTGGAAATATGTGATCTCGTCCATTATTTTATGATTTGACCCAAACAATTGCAACAGAACATTTTGGTGTTATATACTGTGAAATTGTCTAAAATCATATAATTAAGTTTACCAAAATTAACCATATAGTGGAACTGTTGAAATAAGGGGGACCCATTTGTACGGGTTAAAAATAGAATGTTCTGATTGAATTAAATGATGTACAATTTATTGGGCTACTCTTAAATTTAAAATAGTTCAGTCCAATAGCAACATCAACAGTTTTAAGGTTCCTGGGGTAAAATTCATCGAATGGTCCCAATTTTTGGTCGGACTGGTTATAAATTGTTAATTGTCCCACTGTTGATTAAAAATGTAATAGATTCTTTGTTTGAATGTTCTATATAAGAATTACGAGCTATGGACTAGTGACCCCCAAACAAAGATGGTGCACAGTATATTTTCGGCTCCTGTACTAAAACCATTAACGAACGGATACATCTGAAAATTTACCACCATTGTGTACCTTGAACATATTTTGGACTCATAACTATTGAACTACAACCTGTAATAGGGCAAACTATACTTTTTTTTAATCTGGAAAGGTGACGACATGCATACTTCCCTGTTTTAACCTGTAAAACCTTAACCCCCCCAAAGTATATGTTCCACTCCTTGATTTTGGTAAACTTTGATATTTTTTTTTTACGGGTTTCTCAATACAATTCTGGAGAAAATTGTTTTTTTTGCATTAGTTTTAGGTAAGGCATCATTTATTCATTTTGACGGGTCTATACATAAGATTTTTTACTGTTATAATCTTGTCGTATGGGGGAGGTGAGTCTTGGATTAATATTGTACGGAGATGATTCGCTGACTTAATCAGATTTTGGACACTTTTTGCTAACCTCGATTCGCGTTGATAGTTCGTCCCCTGGAGTTTGGACCTATTCCAATAAGTCGGAGAGGGAAAATGTAAGAATTCAAATGCACGTGCCACACCGGATATCTTGGAGGAGGAGTCATTACCACATTAAGGTTTGTCTCATAAGAGCGCGCGCATTATGTTTAAATGGGTTTTTGACGAATTTGTTTTTAGGTTTTGGATTTGGTTTGTATAACGATTTCCAAAAAAAATGAAAATTTTGCCGCGAAGCGGCCGAGAAAATTGGAAAAAGTGGGCAAAAAATGCATTAAAAAAAAGCATTCGCATTTGCATTTTCGTAAAAAAAAAAAAACAAAACGCATTCGCTTAGCATTTTCACAGGTCTCTGAGACAAGTACTTTTTTTTAGGCCTTATTCTTGGCTGTTTAAGTTAATTGCTCGCGAAACCACTATCCCAAGAACCGGTGATCGTGCCTCATCTTACAGAGTGGTCCCGAAAACGCCTTTCTTATCCAAATTTCTCAAATGTGGGTCGATTATAAAATTGACGATATTTTTAACTACAAAATCTTGTAATTCTATCAAATAGTGATACACTCAAACATTGACAAAACACCATTCATGGGCTTGGCAGGTATTAAACTCTATGTATAAAAAAACTCTTTCCTCAGTTGTAAAATTGCCTTATTTTTAGAGTTAAACACTGAGCTACAGCTTTCAAAAGTGATGATAAAGTGGGGAGGACAAGACAAAAAATGCAAACCCCTTTCATTTAATCACGTAATATTTTGTAAATGGACATTGAAAGTGTATTCAAGTGTTTAAAAGTTACGTCTCTTTGGTTCCGTTCATGATTGAAATATTCTTCATTCATTTTCAAAGGGGTAAAACCTCACACCAATTGAAGGTAGTCATTAGTTTTTTTACTTTGAGAGGCTACAGGTTACGCATGGTTTAGATTACGTGGTGTAAAGTGGCTTTGACTGTTTTCTCTATACGCCGCCAGTTTGTTATTTGAGCTTTGTTGTCAACGTCTTTTTTCAGCAGGTTCTAACAAGATATTGTAGTAATAACTAGCTTCAAACGAATTTGATATGTCTGCCGCTTTGAGAAATTTTAAGACAAAAAGTGTGAACTTTTTTGGACACTCTGTAGCTGGTGAGGGTATCTGCCAGTTATTTGGAAGAACTGGGGCGGGGGGAGGGCGGGTGGCCCAAGATAGATGCATTTGGAATACAAATGATGCTAAGGTTTTAATTGTGCCGCCAAGCTATTTTTATTTGGTTTATTATGTACCTGTCTATTTTGGGTTAGTATTAATAATTATATGTTATTTGAATTTTTCACCTAGCTTCTATGACGCCTGAAACAGAGTCGCAGACACAGGTAAGTAAACAACCTACTACTGTACAGCCCTTGAATCTGGAAAAGATAAACAAGTCCTTTTTGAAAGAGAAAAACTAAAGACAAGGGTAGCCTTTATTGAGGTGTTTTAAGAAAATTCCAAATTACCCCTGGACGTAATTCAAAATAAGGGTTGTAAATGCCCGAGTAGGCCAAAGTCAAATAATTTAAAAAACAATTAAACCAAGCTCAACATGTGTATTCATCAAACTGATCAAAACTGGCATTAAAGAAGCTCAAGAGTTTGTATATTAAAACACCTCAAAAAAAGTATCGAAACCACTTGACTCAGAGGCATAACTTAAAGCGGAAATGGCACATTTTCACAACAAATTTGAAATTCCTTCATTTTGATCTCAAATGATTAGTCTAGGCGATTGAAATAATAGAGATTACAGTTTACACATAAAAATAACATACTCAAAAAACAGATAGGGACGTTATAAGAGGGTAAAGAAATCCAGGATAATTTGTAGACTAACTTTTAAGTTTTCAGTATAACTTTAATCAACAAATGTGTAGCCTATAACATGAATATCATCGACTCGTGCTCATGATAGTAAAAATCACAAATGTCACAGACTGGCCCAACAGGGGGCATGCCATGGGAAAATGCATGTACGGCGTGCGTTTGCTTGTTGTAAACTGCATTTCCGTCATCTGCTGACTTAATGTCGCCGGCGACATTAATTACAAATCGTTCTGTTTATCCATAAGGACTCTGATTTGGTCGTATCATTTCAGGTGAGGGCAATGTATTATAAAAGCTTACACCATGCAAACATATCGATTTTGAAAAATATTTGGCACTATTTTCAAATGTGCCAGTGTCTCTGTAAAGTGGTAACTGCGTAGTAAAAAATGAGCACTTCCATCGAATTGGCTGATCATAACATAGAATGTTGACAGCTTACATGTTATGGTTCAGACAAGACCGGACTTATTTTATTTGTATGTCATTTTTATTACACACATTACTTTAAGTAGTGGTTTGATTATAGTGTTCGACATTATGTTTTGTTATTTGTTTGAATTGTTTATTTGACTTGCTTTACAGAAACAAAGAAATTTTCGTGATGATGGTCGATGTGGTCCTGACTTCCTTGCCCCGCGGTGAGGCAGCGATATGTCCCGGAGAATGCTGTACCTCTAGCGGTTATTGTTCCTACTAATTCTTAGGGTCGTGTCAATACAGAACTTATTACAGAGGTCGGAACCTGTTTTGTTTATTTAACATAATTGGCTTATTTAATATGATTTAATTTATTATTCAAGTTTCACATTCTAAAATAACTACAATCAGAAATCAAACAGTCCTGCTGTCACTGTCCCTCGTTGATTCCATCTTAACTATCCAAACTGGTTCATCATTAGCTATGTCCGTCCACTGTTTTGGACGAAGCCTCAGCATGTTTTCATGCTGTTTCGGCTTACCCTTCCCGCTGGCCTATGTGCGGGATGAAGGGACCGCTGATACTTAAGAGTAATGGTGTCAGTGTCTCCTACTCTTTTCGATAGGTCTGCCACCTTCTACGTGCATCAGGAATGACGCCCATCTGTACACGGAACCAACAGCTTTACCATGAACCTCTCCGAACCAATGACGCCTGACCATCCGTTGTCAAACACCTGCACATTTTACGCAATGGGTGGGGAGCGAGGAGAAATTCTATTCTTACTACTCTTCCGACGGTCAGAGCCTTAATGGCTCTCGCCCACGACCGCTGCGTTTGTCGGAATTGATGATAGCCAGCTGCTCGGTGAGGCAGAGGTCGCCTTTCTTGGTTCAGCGGAGTACGGTCGGCGCTGGAAACGATTGACCATGTGATGTCGTAGGGTTGGTTGTTCTTGTTGAGCATGCGCACACGTACTTGGAGGTTCTGTGCTGTTATAATGCTTTTCATTGTTATGAAGGTGTCTGTAGTTGTTGAAATCTAGAGGGTTCGTCAGTCCAATTGTAAGTTTGGGTTAGGTCATCGTTCGCTACTTTGACATCGACGCTGTATATGATGTAGGCTTCAAACAGTTATCCTTGTAGTGGGCACAGGTCCTTGTTGCGGTCAGTTTGCATCCATGTTATGTAAGGTTGATTATCCTTGGCGGCCGATCTTTTTGGTTGTGGATTTTGATGATGTTTGGTGACGTTGGGCATGCAGCTATAGCTGATCTTGACGTTGTTCCGGTTGAATATCTGTTTGAGTTTGGATCCGGCTGGGAAAGGTTTTAATCGAATTTATCGTTGTCCCAAGATTAGAGAGTGTGTCCAGGACGTATGGTGACTTTTTTTCAAGGTTGGCAATCAATGGTGATGTTTGGAGGCCTAATTGTCGAATGTCTGGATATCCTTTCGCTGATTTCTGTCGAATGCGGTGCCGGATGTTCTGTGTAAACTGCTCAGCCGTCGTCTCTGTAAATCCAGCTGTGAAGGGTCATTAATCTCAGCAATTCGGTCCACAGCGACCACTTCTTGACAGGCAACACCATTTTGTTTATGCGCATGCGCATTATCATTAAGCTGGGCTAAAGAAGCGCGTGCTCTTCAATCGCTATTAAAAAACTCTCACGCTTTTCCGCATTATCTCTGGCGTTGTAACCGCCCTGCTTCATGCTTGCTCGTGCATTGATTGTACATAACAATAACATACAAACTAATGTCAAGTTCCAATTTATCATTTGACTTTTTTCTGATTTTTGAGCATTCACAAAATTTAGTGGGAATGGGTGTACAATTAAAAACATTTGGACTATTTAATTCATGTTCATCTGATTTAAATAAGTGTGGGGTCAGCATATTGAATATTTAAATTGAGGCATGTAAACAACTCATGTATGTGGTGATCAATTCAAACTACTAAGTCTTGCCAGGTGGGAGATAGATGTGTGTTGTAGTTTTTGTTGAATGTCAGAGCCCCGGGGTTCAATGTGAGTCCGTAGTCAGCAGTTCTGATCTGCGGCGAATCCGAGTCCATGGCATTTGGCCCTGATGTTTCGATTCCATGGGACCCCCTCAGTCCGAGTCCATCGAGCATGAGTCCAAGTCTTAGTGACTCGGCTCGGCACTTGGAGTCCGTACGAGTCCTGCTGTCTAAACTCCACATCGTAGTGCGTCCCGCCCACGTCAAATCTGCAAACCGATTGCGTCAAAAATCGTGTGCCATACAGGCTTAGAAGAAACACTGAGCGGAATGTTCCAGACAACCTATGGTCATGTTTCACAAAGGAAATGTAAGGCCACCGAAACAATATCAGTGTGGCTATCTACACTGGCACCAGATCCGCATCACTGTATGTTGGTACTTCCAAGATCCAGATTGTTCCGTGAACGTGCGTTGGACTGTCTGCCCGCTGCGCACATTTCATGCCATTACAGCATAATTGTTGCGACAAATCTAATCTATCGTGTAAGTGCGTGCACGTCAGTGCGTATTGAATCATGCGTTATTAGGCGTGACACTGTGTGATGCAATAGAAACCGCGATAGAAGCGTGTTCCGATCCGCACTCCATTATATTTTGATCTCAAGTTTGTATGGTGACGTCACTGTGCGCGTTCGGTTTTGCACCCTAGAATTTGAACGCACGCGCTGGCCTTTCCACTGCAACACGCACGTCATAAAGGCACACAATCGAAATGCTAAAGCGAAGTCAAGTCACGTCCATACGTATACGTCACTCTCATGACTTAAGACCGAACAAGTAGCGCTGTGCATTGTGCAGTACAACGATACTCTTATGTATGGTAATACCCCATTCAAGCTACTGGCCCTTTATCCGCTCGTGTAGATAGCCGCAGTAAGTGATGTGTGAGCTTATAGGACATTTTTGACAGCAACAATGTACATGGTATATGGTACTACTTTGGACTAGTAAGTTAAGTAAGCCTTATGTTTTACAATCACGACAATACACATACGTGATCATCAAAATCATCATTGCATGCCAAGCCTTGCCCAGCCTTGCTTCAAATACAAAATCGCAATTACCGTCCTGGCTCGGCCCAAATTGGTGACGAGCTAAATATCCTGTCGCTCTCATGTAACACAACATCCACTACGCTCCTTTTACTCTTCCCATGCAAACAACTACTCGTGGTCTGCTGAACGGAAGATATGAAGGCAACGGCCAATTTGAACCAAAAATCCCTAAACTATTCAAATTTCAAATTTTTTTTCCTCAAAATTTCTTCATCCAAACTCTTTTGTTGGATGAAGAAAGTTGTCTCCGAATAGCGTTTTTTTCTAACCTATATGCCACAAGCTGTAGAGGTCTGTTTGTTAGATTAAATGCTTGATGAGTAAAACTTGGCCCAAATGGATTGATTTTAGCGGATATGCCGGCAATGTCTTATACACAGTTCGCAACCTCTTAATCCCAACTTTATACGAAAATATCAATGACCGTCACCGCCTGGTAGAATCCTTTTCCCCTTGTCGAACTTCCTGGATAGTATGTTGAGGATTTACATAACACAAGCCTATGAGGTCACGAACTTCAGCCGTCGTTTCTGCCCATTGGTTGATGGCGAAGCATCAGGTAAAAAATTAAAATGGGAGGAAGGGAACAATCACCGCCATAGAGTTGGTTCCTCCAAGATTTTAAAGGAGGCCCAAGTGTCGTTCACACCATCATGCCCAAAAACGGGACCCTTAGTTGTTGACCATTTCAAAGGCTTGGGCCACGGCCATGAAAAAATCGCCCCAATTTGTTCGTGAAATGATGACGTCTAACACTTTTTCCGTGTGGGTTTGCCTATATTGTTCACCGAAAGGGGGGGGGGCTCTGCATTTTTGAGATCCAAAAAGGGGGGGGCTGAACATTTTTTTCTTATCACCCCTACAAGTGGTTTGTGCACGCTCCCTTAAACATTTGTACTGGTTCTTTGAGTAATAAAGTTAGATTTCTGGATGAATATCATTCAGAAACAATATTTACCTTTTTGTACCATGAGTTCAAAGAACAACCTTTTAATAGGTACAAAAGTTCACCATTTCGTCATTTTCACAATGTATATGAGATCTAAAACATAAACATGCTAACATCGTACTGAATGTAATCAACAGAGTACTTTTTAGTATTGGCAAAAAACAGGAACATTTCGTATACATTAT
>JAMKCH010053486.1:0-12881 GCA_023653785.1 Ophioderma brevispina
GACGGGCCGGGCGCGTGGGCCCACGGGGCCCCACGGCCACTCGCGCCAACCGGGGCGCTGACCAGCCCACAGATCGAGGCAGCCAGGACCGGGAGGCGGACCGCACGGACCACGCGTGGCCTCCCATCACCCCCATTCCCAATTTTGTTCCTCTTTCTTTGCCTTATTCTCGGTCTGTTCACTCCTTTCTTCACATCCCTAGTGGTTCCCTCTCTCCTTCCTTTCTCCCTCATCTCTCTTGCTATCTACGATTCTTTTAACAACAAACTTTAAAGGGATAGACCCTCATTCAAAAAGCAGCACTGGCACTTTTTTACAAAAAATTTCCATTTTTTTCACAGAAAGACATTTTTATAGCAATAGGTATGATCACTCAAAAAAATCAATGGCCCCTTATTTTCAGTAGATTTTTAAGCTTTACTCCATTTTTATCATGGACCTCTTCTGCTATTTCTCCCCATCTAATAAGATCCTTACAAAAAGGCCTAAGACAAGACACAAATTTTGACCCAAAACCTTGCTTGGATAACCAAAAATTTATTTTCTTTGAGCCACTAAACTAACACAATGACCTATGAAGCATGGTGACAAGGGAACACAGAATTTTTACCAAGATTTTGGAAACATGAGCCTTAATGGCAATAACACTCAGAGGAATTCATGCTGAAAATCAAGGTACACCCTTTCTTAAAGCCCCTGCCATGCATTTTAAATCTGCCAGTACCCCATCTTATGCAACAGGGTTTTCTTTCATTCCATGCATTCTGGAGATCTGTGTGCCCAGTTCTTCAGTCCTCTTCCAATCATTCCCTATTTTGGCATTTCCATGACTGCAAAAGAGAGGCAAATTTCAGTATACTTTATTTTATCATTTTGTGTACTATCCAAATAGTCTGACCATTTTTTCAATTAAATTTTAAAAAAAAATCACCGCTTTTAATATAGGTATACAAGTGCAAGTTCTTAGTAATTTCAAAATGTGACAAAAAAATATGTTCTTTTTCTAGAATTGTGAAATTTAAAAAATTTGTATCCTACAAAAAAGTGTATTTTCCAGAGTACTTCTTTCGCTTAGAGTTTGAACGTAGCCAGTTACCATTTTACTTGTAAATGCTTGGGAGGTCTGACAGCTAAATACGTGCACTGCGATCCCAAGATACATATTTTTGTCAGAAGGTGGCTTTTGCATTCCAAACAGTTGCTCTAGGGCAGGTATGGTTAGTAGTGTTTACAGTAATATAAACAAAAAGTTGTTTTTATGTTTGCATTGTGATGCTGGACCCCTTGGTCAACTGTTTTTCTTACCAGCTTGTGATAGTACATGGTAGCTTCTTCTGGGTACTTAAATACATTGTCCACTTATAATTCTCAAATATAATTTGCAAGAGCATTTATTTCATAGGCACGGTCCTTCATAAAATTTCAGTGAGTGGTCCAAAAAAAATTGCCCTTAAAAGTACCCGCAATAGATAAACATTAGTATTGCAAATATTTGCACGTATTTAAAAGGATTTTATTAGCTTTTAAAAGTAGCCAACCCTATTGAATTCAGGTCTCAAATGACTGAGTGGTCCCTATTTAATAAATTTCTGTGGTTTCTGGTTTTCTGAAAGGAGACTAACTTTAGTACTGGGTTTAAACCAGTGTTAGTCCTACAGAGGGGACCTTTTTCTTCCAAAGTTGCTTCTAACGTTGATGAGACAATTCCTCAAGGATGGGCGGTCAGCCCATCCATGAGGAAATTTTTTTCAACCCGCCATTAACATTTACTTTCACAGTTTTGAAAAGAAAAGGTCACTCATGTAGGACTAACGCTGTTTTAAACCCAAGAATAAGTTAGTCTTCCCTTTTTCAGAATACCAAGCTGTGTTTTATGTTTTTAACATGGAGAGATCTATACACTTAAAAATAGGTAGTGAAATTTGAACCCTGAAAAACGGTCAACTCATACACCAACCACTTTGAAGTCAATTTTGACACACAAAGTCATTTTGTACTAATTTGTAGTAATGTATGTTAATATATATCAACAAATTCGTTACACAATGACTTAAAGTAGTCAAAAATTGATCTAAATTGTATTTGGTGTAATTAGTTGACCATCATCGGGGGTCAAATTTGACTCTCTATTTTTAATGTTTTATCCAAACTGATTTTTATGGTTATATGTTTTTGGTTTTGTGAGATATTTAGCCAATCAGAGAATTGTAAGAAAAGCTTGTAGAAACAGATTGAAAAATTTGTACAGATATATAGAAAGTATTATATTTGATTAGTTAGGGCAGTTATTTCCAGTGGGCCTTTATAACAGTATAACACATTTTTGCCACAAAATATAAACATTTCAATATCTACATAGATTCAATTCTTTTTAAAATTCCAGGGAAAAACAAGATTAATTACTTTGTTTCATTTATTTGAATCTTGTTTTATGTTGTTACTGATAGCCTAACTTGTACACCTTTTCCGTTTCGGTTCACACATAATGAGCAATCAGTTCTTCATACATCTTAGTCGGTCTTTCAGTTGCATTAAAAATTTTATCACCTCATCTTCTCAGTAGTTCAAAATAAACTGTACGGGTTGCTCTCCATCCTCCCGGGTTTCAAGGACTGCAATATTTGTTGTCTCGAATGAGGACGTCCCAAGAGATAGGCTAACGATGTATTTCTACGGCATTGCTACTGTTGAGGAATTGTACTTTCTTGTTGCTTTCACAATGGCTTGAGTGAAATATACACAGGCAGCTCTCATTTTCTACAGCATACTTCTTTGTTGACTTTTTGTTTCTCTGTATAAATTTACTTGACGTTTGTTCAGAATTGTCTCGAAATGGCTTAAATGTTTATGACAGCGATATTTTTCGACTGCTATTTACACACGGGGGTAGTCGGGCGCTTTCACGGAAGGTGGGGGGAAAAACAAGCAGGCGGGCAGAGTTATTGAAGCACTGGACTTGTAACACCATGTTTGTCCAAGTTAGAAAATGAGCCTATGATTCGTTGGATTTTCATATACACTTCAAGGACCATGTTTATTCTGTTCCCATCAACCCGCTAGTGCTTATTTGAGGGTTTAGTGCAAGAAGGTCTCCATCTGCAATAGCTGCCATTGTCAGTTGTGTTGTTATTAAGTGTTACACCTGCCAACATTCCAATACCTGGACAGCTATTGCAGATGGGGCCTTTTTGCCACTAAACCTTTGAATGACAGAGGACAGCGGCCAACGCCGCTTATCCATAAGTGTGGGCACCTCGGTCGTATACCGAATGGGAACCGTATTGTTTTATTTCTTTCAGGACTGGACAAGGGTCCTGCTTGTTTAAGCGTTCTGTAACCAGACAGTTTGGTCATGTTCGTTGAACATACAAACCAGCGATCACCGAACCATTATTGTGGTCTTGACAAGAGTACACTGACAGCGAAGGGCTAGAAGGAGTTATTTGGATGTCTTTAATGGCACACCTTAGGCATTTAAGATTCAAGAACACCTTTGAAGTATGTCTAAGAATACCAAGATCTGCTATCTTTCTCAGAAATCTATGATTGATATAGTTGATGAGTTTCAAATCCCTTGTAAGGTCATCAGGAGGGGGTATTCAACACAAATGATGATGGGGGGATGTGCCTCCAACATGGATCTCCTTTTCAAGCTCATGATATATGAATGACCCCTTTTTTCATGTCAAATTTGTTATAGAGAAGGAAATATCTTGGAAAATTTTACCAATTTCCATAATCTGTAGCCAAAATTCCAAAAAATTTGCTAAAATTGTTAATTTTTTAAAGAATAAAATGGCAAACTTGTGTTAAAAATGGCCCAAAGATTTGCATGGTATAGCTATGGTCAGGCTCCATTTTTGGCAAAAATTTGTATAGATATGGGTCCTACTTTCAGACTCTTGAGTTCCCTCTGGGCAGAATTCAAGCTGATGGGTTTGACCTTTCAGCATCAAAATATAGAGCACATTGCTCAGAATGTAAACTTATGTACCTGGGACATTTTTGCTACTAGCCATACAAAATGTCAAATCTGTCTCTTTGTCCTCTCCTTAAAGGGAGATGACCCTTTAATTATATAAAGTTTTCATCATGTTGATCTTTCAATCTGTTTGAAATGAGAGCTAAAAACCTGATTTTATAAGCCCATAGAATACTGAGTAAAATTAATATTTGGTAGACCAAAATGGGGCAGTTTATTGCTCATAATATTAAAACCAAACACCTTTTAGCCCTAAGATTTCACACGGTAAATGAGGAAAATAGTAGCTTTCTTCAGACATCAAAATTTTGACCACTTCCCAGTTAAAAGGCACTATCAGTAATTTGCTTAATCAGAAAATCAAACAAATCATTAAAAAAAAAACAGATTTTTCATGTGTGTAACAAGATTAGGTATCCTAAAATACCCTTCAAGAGATAGGACCAAAAGCAGCCTAATAAGCACAAAATCGGCTATTTTAGTCATTACCGTCCGCAAGGACACTTACTACAACACGTAATTGAATGGGGATTCAAATTTTTTAACACTGCTGTTTTCTTACTTTCTGTCAATTTATCAGTTCGAAAAAATAAGGTATGAGAATTCTGCAGACTTATCCTTCACTTTGAAGCTATTCCTGCAAATTTCAAATATTTTGACTTTTTCGGATGGATCACTGATAGTGACTTTAAATACGATGTCCTTGGGATTAGACTATTAGTGATTGCGCCATGGACCTCTAATAAGATAAATAACAGATTTTTGGCAAAAATCAGCTAATTAGGACCAAAAATCACAAAATTTTGGCAAAAATATGCAATTTTGGATCATAATTGGGCAAAAATCTCCAAACTTAGGACATTTTGGCCCCCCCCCCATTTTACTTCTCCCCTGGCACCAACACTGGATACAGTGCATTCCTGGGTATTCAGATTCAGACCAATGTTATCAAAACTAACCAAAACTTTTTTTATGAATTCATCTTGAGTTAGGCCCCAATCATCGGAGATGAAAACAGGTCAAAGCATCCATTAGAATTCACCTATACAACACACGGTACCATCACATCCCCTTTTAGGCTCAAGTCATTACAGGTATATAAATCAAAAGAGGAAGACGTGAACATTGGCGTTGTTGGCCTCGCCCACTTAGGCAGCCTGGATGGTCCGTAGGGGACACGGATGCATCTAGGAATGCCTCTGTACAGAGAATATGTACTTTTGAGTTAGTGCGTTCTTGATCACATAGTACTTTGAAGCACATGAGGCCCCTCTGAGGGAGAACCAATTGTACTGCTTCCGTTATCTGATCTAAGATGTTGCACTTTCGAGTCTTTGTTTTGCAGGCTATATCCTGACTGGAAAAGACTTCTGAAGTACTCTACTGTGAATTTTGACTATAGAGAGATACATTTTATCATAAGACTGAAGGTTATGCACAGCTGTTAGACCCCGTACAAATTGTCTCTTATTTTTAGAACAATTTTAAGCAGTGGCGACACAATTTTGACAACTGATATAAGTAGGGCCATGCAAAAGCTATCATCTTTGCAAAATTATACAAATCCATTGCGGGAACCTTGCCATATAGGCCTACAAAGGTCATGATTTGTATGTTATAACGCCCTCTATAAGACTATATGCCCATTCTCCAGAAAAAGACGTGGAAAACTAGATTTTTAAGAAAAATCATATTTGCCCGCAATGAAATTTTGCAAAATTTACACAGAATGTAGTTAGTGGACTAACTATTCAAAATCAGTTGTCAAAACTGTGTCGCTGGCAATAATTTTTGTTTTATTCTGGTTTTACCATAATAAACAAGACTTTCAAACAGCTGTGTATGGTTATGTGTTAGGGTTTTTGCTCAATTCAACACTGAATAAATCAGTTTACCATGAAAAGTGATCGGGAAAAGCTCTGGCACAAAATGGTGCAAAAAGTGCATTGTGTGAGCACTGCATGATAACTGTTGTTAGAAGTGACAAGCATAAGGAACACTTTCATTCATGGATCAACATGAGCTAATAATCCTTGGCTATTTAGTTCTGATCAAAGTATAATGAAGAATGGGTCCTTTCATTAAACTGGGCACCATTGCGTTTACATAGAGAATGTCCAAATTTAACATTTAGATGTTATGAAAAGCTAACTAGTGTAATCCAAACATAATAAATTTGTTACTTTCTGTGTACTGTATTGTACACATTTCTCTGAGTAAAAATACATTATATAGGGTATAATTGGAAGCGGTATTTATTTACGCGTATTTTGACACCTCATTTGTGACGATCAACTGTGTATCGACTAAGTTATGCCCACTTTATCGAACCCACCCCAGGATTTAAAAGTTGCAGTAAACCTTATAAAAAAGAGAATTGGTCATGCAGAGAAGAAGACAATTGCACTGATTTCCATCTGTAAACGGTATAATTGTCAATAGGGTTTAGTGCAACTTTTAAATCCTGGGGTAGGTCCAGTCAAGTGGACATAACTTTAACAATACTCAGTCGATCGCCACAAATGAGGTGCCAAAATATGTGTTAAATAAACACCGCTTCCAATTAGACCCACTAATGTATAATATGATGTATCTTTTGAACTTAATTTTAGGGATGGGGAGTTACTTTTTGGGTGTGTTTATTTTTCATACTCATTTCAAGCACTGGTCATTACTGTCTCTTGATAGTGCATAAATATGGGGGGCTTATACAAGAGTAACATAAGTTTGACAAGAGACGGGACCAGGGGGAAATATGACACATGCAATGCTCATAAAACAATGGCACTTTGTACCAAAAGACACATTTTGGCACTGAGAGTTTGCAGGAAGCATAAAACAGCACAAGTCTCTTGTCATGCCTGGCCCACTGCAGGATTATCACTTTACTGACAACATACTGGAAAAACAAAGTCAAGTCAGACCTTTAGGATGTGAGCATAATTATCAATGCCTCATCGAAACTGTGTTCACAGCAACATTGCACTTTTGCATCTGCAACATCTAATGTCCGAGAAAACCTCCAGGGTTGGCATGGCATAATCATCACCATCTCACTTCTACGACCTGCCAATCCTGCACTTTTCTGGTCATTATTAGGTCACTTCAGTCCAGACAATTGCCCGTGGCTTCTATAACTTTCATCCTACATCTCTGTACTCCTTCAAAACTATAAAACACTGCACTTTTTTACTTGCGTGTGTTTAATAAAGTTGCGACAGTCTAACCACAACTGGCAAACCAGAAGAGTTTACACAGCTGAAAATGCGCTGCCCCTAGTTGCGATAACATCACGTTCATGTTAATCCACAGTGACAGCACGGAAAGGGACATGAGCTTTCAGCAATCTTCACATACTTTGCAGCAAAAACATCAATTTCAGGTACTCTTTTTGACTTCAGTCACAAGTGCAGAAAGAGATAAAAAAAGATGCCATAGAGCACAAGCAACTTTGAACAAAAGTCAACCCCTAGAAACTTGTGCAACAAAAAGCTATTAAAATATGATTGAGTTGGGGAGTTGGACAACTCCGGGAAATGATTTACTGATTGCAAACAGCCGAGTCGTTCGTCGCATTTTCACCATCAAAACGACTTTTGCGAATGAAACAAGAGGGTTCCCCTCGGACCCCAAATACATTTACACTTAACAGTACAAGTCTTTATAGTTGCGTTTCTATTCGAGAGTAGGAGCCGTGGGGACTCCGACTGTCCTAGCCACTCTTGCTTTAAATTTGGCTTTTTGCATGAGTGAAAACATGGGAGTAGGGAATAGACCTGGCCCGTAGTGGAGTCACTCTTAAGTACTTGTTTAGCTGATAGAGGCCACGGATTGCTTATTATGTTGATGTGTGTGAGGCACCCTGGCCCTGTTCAGCAGGCATATGCAGCAAGTAAGTGTTGTGTTATACTAGCAGTATTCATAGTAGCCTAGAGGGGCAATTCTAAATACGTGTAGCTTGATACAACTTTCCTGCCGAGGTTGAAGGTATCAAAAGGAAACTCTTTTTCAAATCAAAGTCAAATACGTTTGTGTGATGCCTTGGTGATTTGTCAAAAATGTTTCTAGATCCTGAATGCACTAGTACAACGTTCAGGAAATTGTAATGGATTTAATACGTTTCTGTTATATTTATAGAGGCAAGGGCATGCACGCAGTGACTGTTAACTCCATGTGCATACCACAGGCAATGCAATCAACGGTTTCCCATAATTCACAACTTCCTAGAGTTCAGTAAACTCAGATTTCCACACCATACACTCAGAAAAGGATTGAACAGAGCAGAACATGCATATGATTAATATTTAAATTCTATTACATTGACCAAACATTAATTAATAGTTTACATCAAGGTGGGTGGTTAAGAAATATTTTCAATTAAAAACGCTGCCTCTAATGTATTGCTAAAATATAACATGGTTCACAACAGAGACATCCCAGATATTCAAGAATTGGGTTGCCTGTGAACATCCTAGCTATATAACGTTGCATCCAAAATAATGCATTATCCCAGATATTTCTACCCCTCAATATTTGCTTAGTTTCAGACATTGCTACATCTCAAATGCTGCTTTATCAGGAATACTTACAACATTCCATTATTTGCCTACTCCAGATTTGTTTACCTAGATATAGTTACCTTTCAGGTATTGAATACTGCATCCCAGATATTGCTACATCCCGGATATTGCTACAACCCAGATATTGCTACGTCCCAGATATTGCTACGTTCCAGATATTACATCATCTCAAACAATACTACATCACAAATATTTTAAGATTCCATATGTTTATGTCGGGCTTCTCTTGGTATTAACAGCTTTAATCAAGGAGATCATGCTGACAACTGGGCGCCACAGATAGCACACCGTGATTTACAGGACAGTCCATTGTTCTCTGACACCAGGGAATTACCCTATCAGAATAGACTGTAGCAAGGTCCTTGTCGTGGCTCATCTGCTCCGCGTCTTTCAGATGCAACCATGGGGAGAGCGGATAATTGATTTTTCAGTCCTACTGAGATTTGAACCAAGGACCTTCTGCACCAGAGGCAAAGACCTTAACCACTGTGCCATGCTCCACCTTTATCGCAAACTTTGCTGTACTTTGGATATTGCTACATCCCAGATCTATATAATTTGCTAAATTCTAAATATTGTAACATCCTAGATAATTCTATTACTGTATCACAAATCAGAGATGACAGAGTGTACCATCAAAAAAAAAACCCTGAAACTGATGAAAAACCTTGAAAAAGAGCATGAATTTGGACTAATATGGAACCAAATGAAAATGCAGAAATTTGGACATGAAAAAAACTGAATTCAGGTTAAAACCTGAAAACTGGTATTTCTGACAAACATTACTTTAAATAGCACACACTTTGCTCCATCTCAATTTTGCTGTATTGTAAATATCACCCTTCTGCAGATTTTGCTACATTGGAGGTATGTTTAAATTTCACATGGCTACATCCGGTCACAGAAACATCCCAGCCATTGTTGTATCTCGGTAACTACCACCGCCCAGACATTGCTAGTTTCATCTAAAGTGCTGTTGCATTATTGACATAGCTACATCATAAAAACAGTTACATTTTTCATAAACCTTTACTCAGAACAGTTACTTCAGTTGACCCATTGTAAATTGTTGATATCCCCTTAAGCACGCATTTTTCATTATGGCTGGCAATTTGGACTGACATTTTTATCTCACATCGGTAGGATTTTAAAGAATGATAAATTCTACTCGCAAAAATTCCTCCCCACAAATGCCACAACAGTTGGACTCCATTTCCATTTAGTCTACCTACTGATTCTTACCATAACCACCTGTCCAACACACCATTTCCATCTTGATTTGTTCAAAAAAGAGACAATTTAATGCACCAGTCTTAAAGGTGCTTTTTCCGATTTTTGTCTATCGTGTTCTCTACTTAATATGAGAGCCTGACACTAGTACACACTGACCATCAAGTACCGTGGGAAACACGCTTGCGGTTTGATGCTAGATGCGATAACGCATAGTACAACGCCCTATTCACTACTGTGCTAATATTGATGGTTAACCACTAAAACGGTAGTTTTTCATCTGTAACTTGAGAAAGAAATGGATTTGAAAGCTGAAATTTCAGGACGACAATGAGAAAAATACGGCCTTTCAACTGATATCAAAATTGATACTACTTCTGGGTAAATCAGGGGGGTCCCAAAGACGATCGGAACAAGCACTTTTAAGTACTTAAATAAAAGATTGTTTTTTCAGTAGGAATGTAATAATAAATGACCCTTACCATGTACAAAGTATTCCCTCTCTTAAAGGCCCTTCTTGACCTCATTAACATAACATAATTAGAATCTCGTTAGTAAATTCCAGCATTTAATTGTGCCCACTATGTCCAAACTGACCTGAAATGGTAAAAATCATTAGGTCACTTGTGATTGATCTAATGGCTACTCCTAGATGCACAAAGACTTGATGTCAAAATTAACTTTTAGTGATTTTTGCAAATTGAGCTAATTGCCCTTTAAGCTGATTACGAGGCTAGCAAGGTCATTTCTAACCAGAGAGGTCATTTTGACTACATCTGCTGCTGAAGCAGCAGTATCTGATACAAGATGGTACCCCATGATCTCAAAGGTACTCTATAAATGTAAACAAGTGAAAATTTCATGCTCAAAGAGTGAAGTGCTTGTAAATCACTCAAAAATGAGTGGTTTGTACTTAAAATAGCAAATTTCCACTCAAAAAGAGTAAAAATCACTCCCAAAAGAGTGGATTTTCATTTGTTTGAGTTAAACGAAGGACACCCCTTTTGAGGAGTTAAACTAAGTACAACATGAAAACAAATGGAAATCCACTCTTTTTGAAGTGATTTTTCACTCTTTTTGAGTCGTAACTTGTTCTTTTAAAGTATAAACCACTAATTTTTGAGTGGTTTATAAGAGAGTAGACTGATTTCAGCATGTGATCCACTTGCCTGAATTCAGATGTCTTTCTGGTTATCATACTGCCTTCGCTTCCATATGAAAAAAAAATGTAACAACACATGAAATTTCAAATGAAAACCGTCACCAATATAAAAAAATATTCCTAATGAAACCGTCACCAACATGAAATACTCCTAAAATGTACAACCATCACCACATGAAATAGTCCTAAATGAAAACCGTCACCAACATGAAATATGCCTATTCCCTAAATGAAAACCGTCCCCAACATGAAATACTCCTAAATGAAAACTGTCCACCAATGAAATATCCTAAATGAAAACCGTCACCAACATGAAAGATTCTAAATGGAAACCATCACGCACAGAATATTCCTAAATGGAAACCGTCACCCACTGAAATATTCCTAAATGAAAACCGTCACCAACAAGAATATTCCTCAATAAACCGTCACCAACATGAAATATTCCTAAATAAAACGTACAACTGAATATTCCTCAAATGAAACCGTCACAACATGAAAATATTTCCTAAATGGAAACCGTCACCCAGGGTTCGGAACTTCCGAAGAACCTTTTCGTCCGGAAGAATGGAAGAGAACTGGAAAAAGGTGTTTCTTTCCAGTTTCTTTTTCTTCCGGAAGAAACTGGAAGAAATTTGAAGAAACTGGAAGACTAAGAAATTTTTTATGAACAACTACTAAATTACAACACCATATTTATCAGCTTGCACTTCAAATCATCAGGCTACTTTAAGTCTTTAATTTACAATCTGTTTTTTTTTTTTCAAAATTAATTTACAAGTTTATAGCATGTTAGTATACTTTTCAAGTAAATATTAAAATTTGGTCACAATTTTTGTTTTGCACCTTGCTATCGAATTATACAGATGATAATGTAAACTTATTTTCCAAGTCATTCTATGTGCACATTTATGCCATATCACACAGTTGTAATTGTAAGATCCACAATGAAAAGCTTTTTAAACTGTATGGCCAATTTGTAATTTTTAAAATACAAATAATAAAGTAGCAACCATTAAGTGTTCTTTTGTTGTAATGCTTGTGGGAGACGCCTGGTTAGTGAGACTATAACATATTTTGAAGATGTTCAGTCTTTACAAATACAAGGAGAGACGCGTTTGCCTTGGCTGGGTTTGTGAAAGGTGAGAATCAGTTTCTTTCCAGTATTTTTTTATATTTAGGCTTGTAATAATGTGAGTTTAATTATTCAATTGCATGGGGTAAGTGGGGGGGGGGGGGTCCCTGAATGGTTTTTTGAATTATTCACTATATTTCATTCACGTTTGTATATAAAACCAAAACTGTAAGACATTTGCTTTAAAATAGAACATATTTTAAATGACTGTTTTAGTTCTCCGCTTTAATTGGAAGAACTGGAAGAAACCGTTCTTTCCAACGTGGGAAAAAACCGCGGAAAAAAACGTGGTTTTTTTCCTCCTTGAAGAAACTGGCGAACCGGCCGGCGTCACCAACATGAAATAATTTGTTTGAATCTGTACACCCTCATAATGTGTTACAATTGGGTTGAAAGAACCCCATCAATCGGTGTTTAAATATTTACATTCTGTATGCCTTGTTCGTTATCATAACTTTGCTTCAAACTACCTTTTTATAAAATGCAATATACATTTTATATGTTGGTGTATTCTTTGCTTATTAGCTTCCTTATGCTGTTTTAACCCATTTTTTTTAGTAACACGGAATTTCTGGAAATTCAAAATTTGTTGAAGATTGCCAAATTCAGAAACCTGTACACCTACTAGTCTGCACACTAATAGTCCTAACAAATGATGATCAATAAACTAACTAGAATTTTGTGGTTCTCGGCGTTTCGCGCTCGCTATTTCAAAGAATTAAGCTGTGTGCCGCTCCATGACCTTGACCTTGGCACATGACCTTGACCTCATCAACATATGAGGGATCCCAT
>JAMKCH010053487.1:0-10183 GCA_023653785.1 Ophioderma brevispina
TTACAAAGCATTTCGCGTATTGTGCAGGCAGTTTACCAAATGGGTAAACTGAAATTTGTTACATGATTGTAAGCCAAAAATTTAGAAATGGTCAAATAATTCACTATACAAGTAGTTTAAAACAAGGGGAGTGACTGAGAAAATGGTAATTGGGTGCATTTGCCCTGTCCGGGCTCTGCCCCTGCGCAATGCCCAGTTTTTTTGTAGAAAAAAGATGGCAAAAAATCTCAAAAACACTGATTTAATCATAATTACAATCTCAATTCCTTCATTTCTGCTTTTGCAATTTAATGCTTGAACACACAAGCCGTTTTTGGGGGGATTAAAAGTTCCAAGGTACTGAGTTCTGCAAGGCTTCAAATTAAAACACCCTCTCATCTTGAAACTCAGCTCACAGTTAAACTTACCAATTTTGTGTTCCCCCTCTGCGCTTCTTCTTCAACAATTTTGGCTTCCCCATGATTTTATGGGATTTCCCTATAGATTTCAAAGTTCATGTTCTATGACCTCTCCCTAAAGGTTTGTTGTTTGAAAATATAAATTGCAACGTCTGCCACTTACAAGTATACTTAACCACTTTTGGTTGAGGTATGACGGCATTTGGTTCAATGTTTGTGACTATATCAAAGTTTCCTTCAAACACTATTTAGATTAATAGTATTTCTTTTTAAAGCAATATAGCAATTTTTTGAAGAGCGCCACCAATTTTCAAAATTAGATATGTTTGCTCGGTTATGTTGATAATTGTGTCTAGGAAACTATACCTGCAAACGAGAATGCTAAAAATGAGTAATTATCACAAAATAATCGATGTTGTAATTAGAATTGGGATCCCGATTGGACTAACGGCAGAGCTGAACATGCTATGTTTATGTCCTTCCATAATGAAATAATGCCACCTCATGATATTGCCCTCTAACTTGACTTGTCTTAACCAATAAACAACTAATGTATGAGTGCAGACACGGACATGGGCGCTATTTCCTGCTATTAAGCACAATGGAAGGCGTTTCCAGCACCCTTGAATTATTAGCGTAGATCTCCTATATTGATTATTTAGGCCAAATTACAATATCCTTCGTTTTGTGACACATAGACAGTTTCGAGCTTAACCATTTAAAACAGGATCGTTTTACTAGCCAGTTACCGATTCAACCGTGTAAAAATCTTCAAAAATTTTGGAAAAATTGAGGGCGCTCTTAAAAAAAGTGCTATTTATTGCTTAACCCTAAAAAGGCAGGGCATTTTCTGAGCACTAACAATATCACGCTTCCATCTTGACACTCTCCCATAGAACACAAGATACCCCACCAACATTTGAATGTGGGTCCTGTAACTTTTTAACTAACCCAACTCACCGAACTTACAAAAAATCACACTTGTAATATTTGTGTATAAAAGGGGTGTGGCCATTTAGTGACCCCATGTCACTACAAATAAATGCAGCATCAAATGCACTTTATCTGTTATATGCTGAAATCATCAAGGTCACTAGTGACATGGGTCACTAAATGGACCAGCCTTCTTAGACAGAGGGTTACTACAGGTCACTGATCAAAATAAAAAACAAATAAGCAAGAAATAAGAGGAACCCACTGCATAATCTTGGAATGGAAATAAAAACTGCTGCTTTCAAATTCAGAAGATAATATGCATAAGTTTGTGTTTAAAACTTGAAATCTTGGACTTCATTGAGGTCGATTTGGTCGATTATAGGCACTATCAATGATTTCCTGATTTGCTAAATCAAAAAATCGAAAAAAAATAAAAAAATCAGATATCTGCATGTTTGTAACAGTAAGTCTCCTAACATACCCTGCAAATTAACAAAGTCAAAAGCAACCTAATAAAGACAACAATCTGATATTTTTCGTTATTACTCTCCATAGGATACTTACTACCACACGTATTTGAATGGAGAATCAAATCTCTGAACACTGCTGTTGTCTTCCCTTTCTAAGATATTTCAGTTGGAACAGATAACTTATTCAATTCTACCAGTACTTATCCTTCACTTACAGGCTATTCCTGCAAAATTCAAATATTTGGACTCTTTCGCGTGGATCCCGATAGTGCCTTTTAATCCGACCCCTAATTCTAAGGATTTTTCAGCTTCACCTTGTTTTGTTAATATGGTACCTTAGTAAATTCATGCAAGCTGGCCCTAACTGGTTTAACTTACCTGAAAAGATTTGAAGTACATAGATGTCTGAACTGATTTGTAAACAAGATGTGTTTCTACACAGTTTGACCTTTACATCTATCTTTAGGAAGAAACTTTCGGATTCCTAGATTGAGCACGCCAGTCCATTTGATTGGAAGTTGAAACAACCAGAGTTTTGCACACTTGAAAACTATCTTCCGAGCTCCATGACACCCCTGGAAAGAAAGTGGATATACATGAAAGTGTTATTCGAGATGCAATAGATTCCTGTTAAGTTGGAAACAACTATAAACTGACGGGTTATTCCATTGATGTCTAAATACTCCTCTGGTTGAAGACGTTAGCTAAATACTTCCACAGAGGGAGTGTGTATTTCAAATGAAGTTATACAATGGGCTATTCCAGCTGGATCAACCTATATTTCTTGTGCTACAGGGGTGTTATACAGGGTGCCCCCCATCAGTGAAAAATGCGCTTTCTATTTCAGGGGCCCTGTATAAACTCTGTGTAAAGTCTGCTGGTAAAAGATTCCAGTACAAGCACTTCGCAGTGTGAACCCCATTGCCTGTGACATAGGCCCAAAAAGCCCTTTTGAAAGGATTTACCACATTCAGTCAATTGAGGGACCTGAGTAACTAAAACCTGTGTCGAGTAAACTTTTAAGTTTGAACCCTAAAACCACACAGTTCGAGAACTTCGTCGTTAACAAAACTAACTTTATCATATAACAATGGCTGCTTGTCTTAAAGGAATTTATTGGTATAAATCTAATCGGCACATAATAATGAAATATCCCTATGACGTCCAGATGGTTTGGGCATGTCATTGGAGTATTGACACACCTTGCAAGAAACATTTTCAACTGCTTAACTTTCGAAGCAGTAGACGAATTAAGGAAGCCGCCATGTTATTATTTACGCTATCGTTTTTGCCACAACCATGTTTAGTCTTTCACACCAATTGAAAGATGATCGGTGGTTTAGTCAAGTTCTGGCCTTATGAAAGACTACGCCTTTTTAACATTGGAATTAAAAACGCTTTATAATTTTAACGTTTTCCTTTAAAATATTAAATTTATCAAAATGGCATAAATTGTGCTAATTTTTTATAAAATGAGCCTGGGAATTCTTGAGAAATATAGTCGTTAAAATAAAATTTAGAAACTCCTACATCATACAAGAAGCGCTACTCGTACAGCTGAAAAGTACGTAGATGCTGAACCGCGGCATTAGTGGGTTTCAAACACTGATCTCTAGACAATTGTTGGAAACCTGTGCTTCGTATTGAAGCACTGATGGCCATGTTGGTCATCCAAAAAGAGCCCAAGCATGTGGTTAAGAGCCGTCATTTATATCTTATACAAAATTGTTCCCATTGAATGTGGATAAGCGACCTAACAGACTACAGAATCAAGTCGATTCAGTGAGCTCATTGTGATTTGCGCGTATGGGAGGGCATTTCTCTAAACGTGCATCCCCCCGTGATACAACTCTGTTAAACAGGTGTCTCTGGAATGGCATTGTGGTTCGTAGACCAAGATGCCCGCCCGTTGCTCCCTTCATCTAATATACAATTACTGTTTGTAGCCAATCCCATTGTATAGCAGATCAGTGGATTTGTGTTCGGTAGACCAAGATCCCGCCCGTTGCTCCTTCATCTAATATACAATTACTGTTGTGTAGCCAATCCAATGTATAGAGATCAGTATTTTTTACAGTGCGACTGCGATAAACTAAATATTACGCGACCCCTTTTCAAATTGTTCCACGTTTCATGGATTGTTAGTGTTTAGGCCCAGTAAAACCTTTGTTAATCACAAATGATATCTAAAACCCCCCTCTTAACATTTTTCATGAGAACATGGGGAGATCAGGAGATTGAGAGGGGGCGGGGAGAAAAGGGAGGTGGGGGTAACTAAGAGGAGGGAGAGTTCGGGAGTGCTTAGAGTTAAGGACTGAGCGATGGGGGAGATTGAGGGGGAGTATGGTAAGGAGGTTCAGTCTACTTAGAGAGGCGATAAGGTGGCTGTCGTTGAGATATAGAAGATGGGGATTGTTGAGGGGACCAAGCTAGGGACGAGTGTGGAGTAAATAAAGTGTTTACATGGGAGGTGGTGGAGATCATATCACTGAGGTTGTTAAAAGTGTCTTTTCTTGCAATAAAAAATTCTAAACGAACTCGCTCCTATTCCTTTGTGTGCTAACGAAGTTCACAAGGATGAAGCTTGGGGCAAACTTGCACGTGATATTTGCGCGTATGGATATATTTTCGCTGGCTTCCTGTTTCGGTATTGCATCGGCGTTGTAAATATACAACACGGAATAAACATGGTAGCTTCCTGACGTTGTACAGTTTGTAATTGGTCGAATAAATCTGGATTTTTCGCAAGGAATACTCCAATGCCCCCATGAAAACCATCTGGTACGTTTTATTTAGGATCCATATTTCATTATATATGTGCCGATAGGGATTTATACCAATAAATCGCTTTAATTGTTAAGGCCCAAGCCTGGCCCAAGGTCTGGGTGACAATGCGTGCATTGTGTAACATCATACTGACAATACTTGGCATATGGCAAATTACCTGCTTTGTCCTTGAATACATGCACAATCTCCACACAAATGGTTGATACCTACAAGGTCTTTTAAATGTCCAGTTCAGATGGAGTTACTAAAGGGGGTGCCAGATAGACAACCTACCCCCCCCCCCATTTAACTAGATCAAAATGTAGATTTTGGTATCAAAACAAAGTTCATATTTTTCTCATTACCCCAGTGGAATGTTTCCTTTGATCATGCGCTGTCCAGGGAGGGGGCGCCACGCCCTCCCGGTAAATCTGGCAAAATCTTGCAAAATCAGCCATTTTGGACAATTTCAGCCTTCACCCCCCGTGAATTTTGAAGTTTTTCAAATCCTTGATCCTCCCCTGGTGATTTTTATGAACAAAAAAGTCTCACAGGTGTGGTATACTACAGTTTATTAACACACATTGTCCCAGGCCAATTTAGTACACATTTTTTCTTTCTATCCAACGGCTGGGCTGATTTACTCACATTTGTAATCAATGTTTTGGAATTTTTTTATGTTCCATGTGAAGATAAAACTCATATAAATTTGGATCATGATTGGCTCACGCACCTTTAGAAATGTGATCGACAGCGCTAAGACATTAAAAACAAACTCCTGTACTGCACATGTTCGCTCGCTTAGAGAGAGCAATGATGAGAGTGATGTGTGGTGTGAAATTGATGAGGATAGGTGAAGATGTTGGGTTTTGGAGGCAGTGGCAAAGGTGAATAGTGTGCCTTGGTATGGGCATGTGCTGTATGAGGTCGGATGACACGCATGTTTTAAGGCTTTTGAGTTTTGAGGTGGGAGGGTTTGGGAGGAGGAGGGATGTCCAAGAAGACTTGGAAGAAGCAGTGGAGATAGGAGGGTTGGGTTGAGGATGGAGAATTTTCTACTGGCAGTTTGATGAAACCAATGTTTTTTGCATAACATCACTATTTCTTTACAAGTTTAATGATCACTCCTACATGTAAATTTATGTGAATTACATATCAATTTTTCTTGCCTAAAAGTAAAGAATACCATTTTTAATTATTTGGTCAAATTTTAATTTTCGGAACCGTCCCTAATTTAGATGTCTTGACTGAACTAAACCCTGTGTGATATTTTATTCTTTTTGATGCCTTCTATAATTTACAATTACTGAGCAAAATGAGAATCAAATGAAATTAAAGGATTAGCGCGATAATGCGAGAGAATTGAAAAATGTGAAAGGGAGAATGTAGTATGCTGCCACCACATCCTCACATGCAGACTTTTTATTCCATTCTGGCTGCCTAATTCATAAGTGGGTGCACAATCAAATTCTTTCCTGAAAATGATTTGTTTTTTAAACTTATAAATCAGGGATAAGTGTGAACTGCTTTAGTCTGTAGGAACAAACCGGCTATACCTTAGACCGCTCGGCCACCTCGCCCTGATTTGCATGCATGCATGTAACTTACATCCGCATGGGTCAGTGAAGGAGGTATCACTGTTGTCAGGTTTCGTGACAGGGTTGCTGTGATTTTACCAGCGCTATCCATTTTCACCCCCTTTACCACGAGCTCTTTAAATCAATTTTCACTGAGTATCGTATTCAAAGTCTAAGCCTAAGACTATCGAGTTTCATGCGCCGATTCGGCAGTACAGCCATATATGTAATCAAGTGATAATCAACCCTTGTAATACACATGGCTTCTGTTGTACCGCTCACGAATTACAGATTCTGCTCCAGCCGCCTCGCATATAGGCGAGAGAGATGCAGAGGGGAGGAGAACACCGTGTGGCTAATTGTAACTTGCATCTGAAGGACCAATAAATGGCAATGGGTGAATAGTACACTTCGTAGTCTTTAATATATTTGATTGTATCATCAATTACACTAAGCTCTATCAGGCGGGTGACACTGTTAACAAATGCCCATAGACTATTCGCAGGCATAGAATGCAGTGAGATGAATCTTGAAAGAAATCCAAAATGTTTAATCATCGCCTGGTGAAAAATTATCTAATACCACCTTAACCGGAGAGTGTAAATGCATAATGTGCCTATATCGTAATTTGTAACATCAAACCGAATAATCCCAACCTAAATTTTGTGCCTTCTTTATACATTAGAAGAATTCACTTTCAACATGTTAAAAAATAAAGCTTTCTTTTCAGGATTAATATTATCGTCATAGTAAATAGCGCCACATGTCCAAAGTAACCTGATTATTAGGCCGTATGACGTAATCAGGAATGATGTAGCGGCACAGCGCCAGGTACGACCGCCGATCCATAAGTAACGGAATTCATGCAGATAGTGTTGCATCCCTTCGTTGATCGAGTGTCATATCGCGATTTATTTAGGATCCCTGGGCTAAGTAGTCAGCATATTCCTATGAAGCAGACAGGCCAATCCGGTCCCCGGGTATAGGGGGGGGGGGGGTACACCCCCATTTACAAAGGACACCGCCTGCCGCCGATAAGGAGAAAAGGAGGCCCTCTATAATCATCATAGTTATATTTCACCATAAATTTTGAATTGGTGTTTTACAACTACTTTATCAATGTGTTTTTTATCCCCAAAATACACATGTATCAAGAAAAAATGAGAAAAGTAGGAGAAACTTCAGGGCATGCTTTCTGGAAAAGCAAAGCTTAGAGCATGTCTCCATTTCAATGACCAATTATTACTTAAATGAAGAAACAGGAAGATGTTGCATACTCTGGAATACAACACAATGGCCCATGACCGCGCTATTTATATCATGACCATGTCACTATGAGCAAATAAACTCACAATTCCCGTGATGCAGTTCAATAGCTTTCATTCACCATTGTATTGAGCAAATACACCCCCTGTATTTTAGTATGATTCATATCATAATTGCAGTGTTTTGAGCCATGTGATACTATCACATGGCTTGAAACAAAACCAGCTGACATCATGATATAAAACAAATATTGACTGCCTATATATCATTCGGTCAAATTTTGACTGTTCCATTTCACTCGGCTTCGCCTCGTGAAATAGAAAAGTCAAAATTTGACCTCATGATATTATATTTTTTACTATGGCACTCTTAGGCATTCAATATTTGTATATTATGATACCCAGGACATGCATGCTAGTCAGCCGTTGCTATCATGTGCTCATCCACGGCTACTGAACTGAGCCCTTGTATAGACCAGGGTTGTCCAACCTTTTTGACACAGGGCCGCATTGGTTGAATCCACGACTATTGCGGGCCGCAAACAAGTAATCGGGGCTCTCAAGTTTGGTTTATGACGTGCCTACAAAAGTCTGGGAGTATAGGACCCTTATCTATACCAATAGATAGCAAATGCAGATATTTGGTAAAATTTAACACAAATTTTCCATTTTTCTTGACCTTTTAGCAAATCTGAAAGAATTGTGCTTCATTTTGAGGAAATTGGACTAATTTTCCCCATGCACAATCTTTAGAAAATTTTGGTTTCAGAGTTTCAATTGATGAAATTGGACACATTTCCAACAAATTCAAAAGTTCGGTTTCAGATTGAGGAAATTGGGAACGAATTCAAATGACATCTTTAAAAAAATCTCATTTTTTTTTTTTTTAAATTTTTAAAAATTTTTTGTATTTTTTTTTTTTTTTTTTTTTTTTTTTTTTTTTTATTTTTTTTTTTTTTTTTTTTTTTTTTTTTTTTTTAAAATATTTAATATATTTTATGCATGTTTAATTTTCTGGAGTACCTCGCTGGCCGCAATGAGACTCTAGCGGCCGCAATGCCCGCGGGCCGCATTGTCCAACCCCTGGTATAGACAGAATGCCTTACCTCATAGTGATTGGGTATGGTATGGTAGTATAGGTTCGTATGTTGTTGTTATGGCAATTTCATTTAGTGTTCATTCAGGTCACCAGAAAACAAAATGCCAAAATGAGGTCTTTCCCCTCCCAAACCAAATGTCCACTCATATATTTTGCCCTAATAATATAGCGCACATTCTTGCACAGCGGCATTGTGGTCATGAGGAGGACTGAAAAAGGGTTCATATTTAGAAATTTTCAATTCCCATTGAAGCCTCTATTATAATTTTACATAAAACCTGACTTTTTGTTAGAATTTAGTAACAGAGTGCGATTTTTTTAAAACCCCGCAAAAGGTAAACTTTGAGCAATGCGCTTATGAGGAATTTTTCAAGTTCATCCGTTCTCATGAAGACGATAGATGTGCCCTTCATTCCTTATCCGCGTGTCTTTCCTGTCGGCAAAATGTCCACATGTCGGCATTAATGTCGGCAAATGGACATTTTGTTTGGAGGGCTAATTTTTGGCGTCCCCGCTTCCCTAGTTGTGTTGTTTGGTAGCGTCAAATGCGACCGCCGTCCACTCTCCAGAACTTAAGAACCTGGTGAAGAAATCCTTGATAGGCCCTAATTCCTGAATCCGGATCCTGGTTTTGTCGGCAACAGAGAGTCACACCCCCCCCCCCCCCCCCTTAAATGTGTCTGGAAGCCCCTGTTAGCAGGAGGTGTAAGTGAGTCGACCTACATGCACCATTTGGGAAGGTCATTTGATCCCCCCCAAAAAATCCTATTCCAACCACAGAAGCCCTGACTTACCGCTCATTTACCGCAATATTAGCACAAATTTTTTTGAAGAGCGCCCCCCCAATTTTTAAAAAAATTGAGATTTTTACACGGTGCATTGGTAATGTCTAGTACCATACCTTGAAGGTTAAGCTCGAACAACTGTCTTTGTCTCACAAACGAAGGAATTTGTAGTTAGAATAATTCTTCTCGGATCCCCGATAATAATTCAACGGCTGCTGGAAACGGTCCCGTCCAATGATAAATAGCAGGAAATAGCGTCCATGTACGTGTCTACGCTCATCCCTTTATCATGTTCGTTGTTTTATTGGTTTAGGCAAACTCAAGTTAGAAGTTATATTCTCGAGGTGCACTATTTCATCATGGACGGACATAAACGTAGCATTTCGCCTCTGCCGTTAAGTTCAATCTGGGATCCAAATTCTAATTACAAAATCTCTTAATTTGTGATAAACACACATTTTTTTAGCGATTCTCGTTCGCTGTATAGTTTTCTAGACAATCCCCACGTGACGGTGCCAAAATATCAAAATTTTGAAATGGGAGGCGCTCTCAAAAATGGTATGCCATCATTGTTTTAACTGTGTAACTTTTAATCGAAATGATGAATCCAATCAACATCTCTATGTATAACTATTAATTGGACTGATTGCATAAAACCGCTCTTGAGTGGTGTATTCAGAAAACTATACTAGTTCTCAAAAGAAAAGAAATACACAATAGAGTTGATTCCCTTATGCACGCTGTTTTACCGTGTGGTTTATCCATCCATATTGAGTCCATAATGTCACGTAACAATGAATTTTAACACTTTTGGATCAAAATACAATGTATGTCTCTGACTCAAATATTTCCCGATGAGGGCGCAACTCAATTTTCAACAAATCTTG
>JAMKCH010053488.1:0-10444 GCA_023653785.1 Ophioderma brevispina
TGAATTTAGCTATTTCATACAGTGATAAGTATAATGTAAAGCATTGTGTACATGCAAAAAACATGATTTGTTTAAAAATTGAGGGCGCCCTCGGGAAATCTGAATCGGCCTTTAAGGCATCTTTACGTAGTCATTGTGCAAAGTCACACATTTCTCCCACTTAAAACTTATGGTCCACAGACCGCCATTCTGGAGGTCTTCAGATTCCAAAGATCTCAGAGTCGATGATCATGCTGAGAGTTACTCGTCGGTCTTCCATGACAAGATCCTCTACTTTATTCATTGTGCTGCATCGTCCGTAAGTGATGGGCGTCCACTTCTTGGCTCATCTGTGAGGGACATGTGGCCAGTTGGGAAATTTCTTTTCCAATATTTAACAATGCGATATGATGAGCAATTATCACCGCAGACAGCCTTCATTTCATCATAGATTTGCTGGGCACTGTAGCCCTTCAAATGCAGGAACTTAATAATGCCGCGCGTCTCAATTTTCTCCATCGGTGCAGGTTATGTGGTTATTGGGGCAGGTTGTTGTAAAGAAAGTAAAACTATTTACGAGACCATTATGTACATAAGGACGAGTGACTATTCTAGAAAAATTTCACCGATATAGCTCCTTACCTTCTGGGTGATGTTTAAAACTTTTTGATACCCCCCTCATCACCTACATCTCCTAGTACGTTCCCATTCAAGCCTGACTTATGCCTTTTCATTTTCTACGCTCGGTATAGCAAGTTACCTACGATACCCACTGGAAAGTTCGACGACCCCTGACTGCGCACGCATCGGGGCGATGATCTAGAACACTGACTTCTCATTTTGCTACGCTCTAAGTACGTTGTGCTCTTAATTGTGCCTTGAGAAGTTTGCAATTTTAAACAGTTTTTAATAGCTTTTGCTCACCTAACTACCAACCTACGTGTTCTACGCATTTTCCTCATCATTCTGGTTCAGTTTGCTGCTTTCAGCCCATCCCAGATTGTTACAAAATTGCACCTGATTAGGTGAGTCAGTGTGTGCTTTCCGCCAAACATGGCGGGTTAGTTCACACGTGTGTTACAAGTGTCTACCTCGGGTGGACCCCTTCGAGTAATTCCCACATCCATCTAGCGCTTGTGTTGGGGAGCTTCTTGTGCTAGATGGTTCCTGAGTACTTTATCTCACTTTTCGTCGGCTACTTTGCTGTTTTTCGCGGTCAACTTTCACCCGCTATCCGTCCGGTACCGGTACGGCGCCATCTTAAGTATGGTCGGCCATCTGGGCCTAAAGTTCATAACTCGACTTTTGCTTCGGTATGGTACGCCATCTGGTTCATTTGCTTCGGGGCGGTTTTTGAGCCCCCACCGCTTCCTCTGTGGACTTAAGGGTCTGCGGGTCAGTTTATTGGTCTTCCCGTCACCGGGGGCCCCACTACCGTTATTACGGCCGGGCCTTACCGTTCACGGGAATACTTAGATTGGTAACACCTTCTTCAGCGGCCATTATGGAAATTTTACCGTCATGAATTTTACCGCGTAGACCCATTTTGGTTCGACACTAAACATGCGGTGGTGCGATAAGCCAAGTTTCGCTTCCCTATCCTTAACACGCACCACGATGATATTTAACGGTTCAGGCAGCCGACAATATAGGATTCTAGCTTCTGCTGTGACGCGGCCACCCATAGTCTCGAGCACTACGATTCCATGTGATAAGAAACAGCCCAGTTCTCTTGTCACTTTTCCTGTTCCCTCTTTTTCCCCCCGCGGTTCCCCACAGTCATTCTACGGAAGTTTACCCTGTTCACAAGTATCCGACCAATTGATTCGCCCCTACCGCTTCTTTCTCCCTTGAATTCACCTCGTTGGTTTCCGACTTTTACAAATTACCAATAATATAACAAATTGGGTTTTGTTCCATTTTTCAACATACCCCGAAACCGGAAGTACGTGCGTTCTATGGGAGTTAGGTTCCAAGGGATTTTTTTCGCGTATTGAGCGGGCATTGCCGGTTCATCTCGGGTGTTTTGGGCTAGGATGGAATCAATTGTATCTTGAGGCTAGGCGTGTACTTATGACAAGATCTCCGGTTAGGTTCCTTAAAGTTCCTAACCGAATTTTGTTCGCTTTTTTGTCTTTCTCCAAGAATCAGAGAAGGATTCGACTCAAAGACCGAGAAGGAAAAAAACGTGGCCAAGCCTAAGCCTAGACAGTGCTCGTCTTGCGACCGTGGCTTCTATGGTAACAATGGCGGAACTCGTATTTTACGCAGATCGTAAAATATGTCACCGGCGAATATCGCGATCACTAAGTGACAACAAAAACCGCACCAGTCCAGCCTTTAATTGTTGGCCCAATCAGCGCTCGCCAAAAATAATTTGAAAAAGAAAAAATGGTTACTCAAGTAGGGCCTAAATGGACTCAAGAATCTTGAATTCATAATGCAAGAAAACGGAGACATCCCTGCAAATTCACTAAATTTAGTAAAAATCATGGATAATGTACTCCTTTGGCAACACTTATTTTGAAAAAAATCATGTAACCACATTTTAAATTGGGACCCATAAGGGTATGGGAAAGTGGCGGAACATTGAATTTTACGTATTTTTCAATTTCCAAGAAATGAAAAGGCTGGCAACCTAAAAAAAAATGGACCCACGTGTAACCACCAGAAACTAAAAACTGCCCAAAATCTATTCAGGTCGAGAACTCCTCAGCCCACTTCCGTCACCAAGTTACATTCATTATACGCCTTACAGAACTCCGAAAAGTTGTGTACCACAAGCCTTGCGGGCAAAATTAATAAATTATGCAAATTAAACTTAATGAGCTTATTTACACCAAACCTCTAATCAGGTTGAGAACTCATCAATCCGCCTCTTTCCACCCCCCAAGTACATCATCGTAGCCCTTACGGAAATCCAGATTAAATTGTACAAAATTGTGGACATTTCAGTGAATATTGATCTTTTTCCCCTACCCCCTGACAGCTAGACCCAGGGGAGGACCCTGGGGGAAGAATAACATTGTGCGTAGGGGGTAGCCCATCCTACAATATACTTATGTTTGGCTACTCTAGCTCAATCCAGAAAAAAAGATATGGACCAAAGTTCCGGGTCTACATTTTATCAACGGACATACGGACATACGAACTAAGCCCCCCCCCCCCACCCCCCCCCCCCAGACATACGGACCTACGGACGGAGCCCAATTTTATTAGTCCCTCCCGAACTTCGTTCGGCGGGGGACAATAAAACACCCTGCAAGCGGCGGGTTCCAGCCGAGACTCTACGGGGACACAAGCGGGTCCGCCCCGACCACGGCGCCAGCAACCAGTGTCACCGGTAGCAGCCGTGGTAGCAGCCCGTCAAGAGCCACATCTGTGCCGAGGTCTCCGGATTCCTACCGTTCACCGTCACCGGCCACCGTCGAGCTACCGACTCTCCACCGCCGGATTTGGTTTTCCCATCATCGGGGGCCCCACAACCGTTGTTACGGCCGGGCCTTACCCGTTCACGTGAATACTTAGACTGGTGACACTTTTTTCAACGGCCATTACGTTACACCGTCAGTCCGACCGCTTGGGGAGCGCCACCCGTTCCGACCTCACCACCGGGTTCACAAACGTGCGAGAGTACCCGCACAGCCCCCGAGTACCCCGCTCTGCACCGTCGAAAAATACTGTGATCACCGCGGGGAGGCGGGGAACGCGCCGACGGACACCGCAAGAGCCGTTCGGGGAGCCGGGACCTGCCCCGGGACCACGGCAAGCGCCGGGATCACCGCAAGAGCCGTTCTCGGCACAGCCACGATCACCAATGGGATCTCCGCAGCAGCCATTCTCGGAGCCGTGTCGTGGTAAGAGCAGCTACCGCCTACCAGGGACTTACTCAGAGGAGCTGACTCCTTGAGCTTGACGCCGTGAGCCGCAAAGATAGTTACCGCCCAAGACCGACGGAGGATGATTGCGAAACCACCGCCGGAGTAGAGTAGATCACCCGGGACCCACCCAGCTGGTGACCAGCGCGACCGCCAGGTAAGCCATGGACTTTTAGGACAGCCACCGACCAATGACAGCCAGCGGGGACGCAGTTAGAGTCCACCACGGCCAGCGCTGTCCGCCATGGGACGAACTTCTAGGTCCAGTCAAGGATCCTGAACCGCCAAGTTTTTCCCGACGATTGGGTATTCATGGACGGCCATCGGGACATGAATTCTGCGGCGTTCAACCAACCCACGCGCGCCTTCCTCCTCGGACCGCCTTAACTTAGCCGATCAAGCCAAGATGGAGCCTCACAGAGGATCCATCAAGGCGGAGTCCCGGAGGTAGGTGACCCGACAACCAGGGGAGTCGTCACCGTGATACCAGAGCCCTACAGTGGGGGCTCCTTTCTTTATAGCATTATGCTAGAGAGGGGCCACCCCGGACCCACCAAACTCCGGCCGGATCATAAACAAGAGGGTGACGAGGCTGGGAGAAGCTAGCTTCAGGGGTAAAACAAGCCAGAGAAGCTGACCCTTCAGGACAGTCTCGCGACTCGCTCACCGTGAAAACCAACACGAAAGGAACATCCTCAACGGGCCCACCATGAACAGAAGGGGGGCCCGACCGGCGACGCTGAATTGGGCGGCCTGGAAACCGTGGCCTGGGATGGTATGCGACTTTTGAACGCATCCTTCCTCACCCTCGCCCAACCTGATGAACGGGAGGTCTAGGCCCTGTCAGATGCCAGACGCAGAGCAGAGGCAACAGACAACGTTCACTATCTACACGCCGGGGACCCTAGCGTTCTGCACGGGGGGAACACTTTGCAGGCTAACGCATCAACTCGCACTTGCGGGAGTAGTTTGGAGTGCTACCCAGGCCCTCAACTCCTTAACCCGCCGGCAGTTCATGAGACGCATACAGGACCTAACTCTTCGGAGGACAGTTCAAGCGCATACACAGAGGAGGATTGTTGTCGCGAACAGAAGGCCTAGGAAGGCCCTCGGCGAACGCAAAGAGGAGAAGGCGGGCCGGGCTAGCCAGGGGGCCCCCTCAGTAGCAGCAGCGGCAACCGCAGCAGACCTTTTCAGTAATACGTCAGGGGACTCCGTCAGAAGGAATGCCGTCCAAGAGCAACAAGGGTCAATATCACCCAGGAAAGGGAGTAAGGACACCGACGCAAGGACAGTGACGGCAGTGGATGCAACAAGGGTGGCGATCAGGAGGAGAGGGTGGGATCAACATGTGCATGTCCCCCCAGAGAGGAAGTGACTATCCTCAGGCCTCCAAGCTCCCCTTGCATTGGGGGAGGGGAGGCTAGGGAAATTCATACACATGGGAGGACGGTGACTGAGTCGAACTCATGGTTCTGCGCACCACGAGGACAGTGGATCACTCAAGAAGTGGAAAACAGACGGCCACACAGTCCTCCAAGAGGGGGGGGGAGCAGCTGCTTCAGCAGGATGATCCTTCGCGGGTACCGTTCCGCAGGCAGTAGCATACACCTCAACGTTTTTTTTCTCACCTCAAAGAATCCGGGCGAGTGACGCCCGATCCTGTCAACTTGAAGCCGCTCAGCCAGTATTCAAGCCCAAGCCCTCAAGATGGAGAGCTATCAAGCAGTTTCTCAAGGGACTCAAGCGGAGCCCGGTGGAGCATCCCACTCTTGGCTTAAAGGAGGCTTACCCCACACTCCCATGCATCCTTCACACAGGAAGTGGCTCGGTTTTCTTATATCGACCCGCTCGTTCATTCAGTGCCAGTGCTTTCGTTCGGTCATGGCGACAGCGCCCCTAACATTCACCAGGATAGTGAAGGTTGTAGCAGAGCTCCTAAGGCGGAGAAGCATTGCGCATTCGTCTACCGGGACGGACTGGCAACTCGGAAACACCTTCCAGGGAAACGGTTCAGCAATCCGCGCAGAGCATCTGACTTTGTTGTTTAGGGGGGGCGACGCTGCTGATCTCCAACGGGGAAATAGCATAACGATCGACGAGAGGCATCGCATCCACGCGCAGCGCGCCAGGACCCTAATGAAACTCAACCAAGCACCGGCATCTCTGTGAATAGGAATACGGGCTTCACAGCAAGTATGACAACGGTGGTAACATGTTGCAGACTCAGACTATTGCATGGCGAGGAGTTTAGCTGAACGTTCTATCGTGGTTCAATATTCGCTGAGACCGGATGTCCAAGAGCTATCTCCAGGACCCCACACATCAGAAGAGCGATTTAGCTGGTGTGGTCTCAGCGAATAAATCCCCGCGGGAGAACTATTCACATCTAGACCCTCATCTTTCATCTCTTGCATGACAGGACGCATCAAAGAGCGGTGGTGGGAGCCCCCGTAGGAGGGACACTCCCATCTCGGGGACTTGGACAGGAAGTTGACCACGCATCACATTATCACGTTTGGAGCTGGGGGAAGTTCATCTGGCGCTGAGAAAGACTCTCCATCTGGTCAATAGGGAGGTAACCCCTAAGCCCAGTGCGACAAAATGTCGGTCGTCTCCCACTTAACAAGAAGGGAGGATCCCGGAGTCGCACCATTTGCTACAGACAGTCCGGGATGGTGGTCCTCCGTTCATCACACCACCCTGACGGCCGTTCACCTTCTCCCGGGGAAGACAACACTGGCAGATGCTCTGTCGAGGAAGACAGCCAGGAAGGCAGGACCTTCGAAAGCCCGGGGGTCGTCGGGGAGTAGCACCTCAACCCCGAGATATGCAGAATGGCCTTCAACAGGATCACCCCCACGTGAACCTGTTCGTAAGCCGCCTCACTCAACGCCCAGCTCTCGACATCGGTAAGTGCAACTATTTTATGTAGTTTTGTTCAAATTTCTGCCCCGGGAGACCAGTATCACCATACTCCGCTTGCCTTTTTGGCAAACATTGTTTAACAAAATGGTAAAAAAACTAAAAGTAAATCCTCTTAAACAGGAAGATTTCACACCTCTGGAAGCAGAGTTACCAACTGCTATAACTGGTTCTCTTAACTCAAGTAGATATATTTACTTTGGGCCTATGATTACTTACACTAGCCACTTAATATAATAGTAATCCGACTTGAATGGATGTCTCCTTGTCAATAACACCAGAATTTACATTAACTCTTCACTCACCCACTCAAAACTATTCTGGATACTCCAATATAATGGAATTTTGGTGGGCTGATTTGAGTCTACCAGACAGAACAATCACAGTTGATCAATCACCTGCTCATCAGTGGGAAAAGCCTTAATTAAAGCAATGAGGGCATTCGAACCAGTTTTTTTTTTGCATATTTGGAATGCTTCCCATTTATTTGTAGATTACACCTGAAGTGAATAAGCCGAAACACCATCTTATAATAAGAGATATATAATATTTTCTGTCTTGCACGACAGAACATCCAAGCATGGTTTTCTATAGGGACAGTAATGTATAGCATGCAAATAATGAAATGAGGACATAGTCAAGTTAACTGCACTTGTAATTTGGAGTTCAATAGTAACCGTTATATATGGGGACTATTTCCTTGATAGTCAGTGAACAGCTTCTGGAGGTAAAAACAGCTGAAGATTCTCTTAAGAACGCAAAAGCTCCTGGGATTGACGCACCCACATCGACACACGCGGGAAGATGAAGCAATGTTTCCCTAGCAATACGCTTGCCTCATATCTTCTCATCTTCTCTGACCGTACATATCTTTCTTCATTTCTTTTCTTTCTGCACCGCCGTACTGGAGTGATGAAACTTCGCCCATTGCACTCTGGGATATCGAATTGTTTGTAGATCCCATGACCCAAACCGTAGCTCACATTTAAAACTTAATATCTCGCATTTTGCTATTATAGCTTTGTCCCATAATAATAATAATTAAAAAACAGCTTGATTCATAACATTACACTACTCTCACTTGCATTGTTTGCTATTTACGGATATACAACATGCCAACCAATACCTGCATTGCATCATACAGCCGAGCCAAAGCCCCTGGTATACTGTTCTTATTTTCCATTTTAAAAAAATTCCATCGTTCAGATCACTGCAAACTATCTTGGTATTGCTTTCCTCCCGACAATGAGCAAAATAATTTCAAAAGTGTTATTAAATAGACTTGATTTTGAGAAGAGGCCACAACTTCTTTAAACAAGAACAAGCGGGCTGTCCCCAAAGATTCAGGAACGAAAAAACTTGTGGGGCCGCCAGCTATAGCTGGCAGGACACTTAGCAATCCGTTGATGCGTGTGTATGTGTGTGTGTGTCTGTGTGTGTGTGGAGGTGTGTGGGAGTGTGTGTCAAAAATTGTTAAGTTTTTTTTAAATTGACCTCAATTGAAAAAAGTTAACTTCAATTGGAACCAAAACTTCTGTCATAGGTGCACAAGGGGATCCCTCATATGTTGATGAGGTCAAGGGTCATGTTGAAAGGGCAAAGGTCATTGTGAGGTCAAGTTGAAAAATGGGCTTAAAAATTTAAAAATGTAAAACTTGGTCTAATTGAAAATTGAAGTTCAATTGGAACCAAACCGTGTCATAGGTGAACCATGCGATCCACTCATATGTTGATGAGATATCAAAGTCACGGCCCAGGGTCGAAGGTCATGGGCGGCCCACAGCTTATATTCTTTGAATATAGCGAGCGCGAAAGCCGAGAACCGCGAAACGAATTCTAGTTTTATTGTACTTATAGAAAATAAAATTTATCGCAGAAAAGGATGGATGACACATTGCCTTTTTAAGGCTTTGGATATGGGCAAACATGAGTTTCCTTTTATTGAAACTGCCTCTTGCAGGGTTGGTGGTATTAGCATTAACATTAGCATTATAATGTTATAAAGTCTATGTAAGATTAATGCTAGAGTAAGAACTCATTCAGGTACAACTGATTCATTCCCATGCAAATCAGGGCTCCAACATGTCACCCTTTTTCAAATTCTTTATGAACGAATTAAGTGAAATGACGTTCAATAAATCCAAGTGAATGATCGTAATATTATCTTTTCGCAGACGATCTTGTGTTAATAAGCGATACCATAGAAACAACTAAACATACTTGCCAAATGCTGCCGTACTTGGGGCTTATCTGTGAACACTGAAAAACCTAAATTATGGTCCAGTTTACCTTCAATGAAATGAAAAATGGTTTTATAAAGGATCACAGATTGAAATTGTAAGATCATTTGGATATTTGGGATGTACGCCTCCTCAAATGGGTCATGGATTGTTAAAGCCCACGAACATGCTGTTTCACAATCTAGCAAGGCATTGTTTTTGGTCTTTAAAAAGCTTTGAAAATGTTCCGGCCACTCTACCTATATAATTAATTCCATTTTTAAGATCTTTGATACAAAGATGTTCCGATCCCAACTATTCGGTTTGCGGACTTTGGGGTATTAATGATAATTCAGATAATGAACGGGCATTATATGCAAGAGTTTTGTCGATATTACTTGGAACCAAATTCTTCACCATTCCAAGCAGTATGAGGCGAAGTGGGTTAGGCATAAATTTCTGGTAAATAGAATCTAATTGTGTATCAAATATGGGCTTTAATATTTTTCTCTTGGAAAATAATCAATTTATCCGTCAATTTTTACAACTTTCATATATTGAGGCTTGACAACGGTAAAAACTGTTGGGCTCTTCAAATAATTTTTTTTTTTCTTCTATGGGTTCGGTGAAAATTGGTTACACAAAATGCATAACGTTTAACGGATTTATTGAATTTTTGGCCAGCGAGACATTGTTCTCAACAGTGGCATATCTTGGTCACTTATAGTCCACTCAACCTTACTGCCAATTTAAACTTCGCACTGAAGTTTATCTCGACATACAAACTCGTACCCAAAGATATTTTTACCAAATAAGAATGGGTATAGCGGCAGGAGGTGGTATTCCCAGGTCATATCGTATTTGTAAGCTCTTTAACACTGGTGACATTGAAGATTGTATGCCACACTTAAAATCAAGTGATGTAACTCGTCACAGTGGCGTAACCGGGGGGCACATATATTTCCAGGGGTCAATTGCTTATATAAAAATTATATATTACATACATATTTTTTTTCACTGTGAATTACCCATGCGCCGTAAAATTCCCTATTTGTCAAGAATGGGGGTGGGGTGCAAGATTCCCCACAAGGGGATGCAAGATTCCCCCCAAGGAACCCAGGACCCTCTTTGATTACTCAACTGGGTGCTCTAACCACAGAGTACAAGATTGTTGTAATGAAAGCTGGTGGAGAAATGAATGTCAAGGGAAGAATAAAATCTCTCCATAACCATTAACATTGAGGACTAAGTAAATACAACATGTTTATTTGTGTATTTCTGTACATTTGTCTTCAATGGTTGTTGCTTGCAAAGTGGGAGAAATCACAAAGAATTCCAAGGAGAATGTAGATATTTTGGCAATACCGGACATTTTTTTGAAGGGCGCCCCCACTTTTTAAATATTTTATATTTTGCAACAGTTTATGTTGGTAATGTCTAGGA
>JAMKCH010053489.1:0-10080 GCA_023653785.1 Ophioderma brevispina
TTTTCTAGAAAAGTTGAAATAGAATTCCCATTTCAAAATAGAATGTGTTTAGCGTATTTAAATCATGGCCCAAATATGGGGGTATACGACTGTCTCCTAGTTTATGGGCGGGGCTTCTCATGGACCAATCAAAACTCGCGGAAATACTTAAACCCCACTTACTGTATAAGAATAGCCAATCACCAATGCTGTATGAAATCAGGTGGTCCCAGGGCTAAGGTTCATAACGTTTTCAATTAGGAATGGGAAGGGTTTCTTTTAAAAAGTAATCATCTAGATAAAGCCCTTTTATCTCTGGTCAGGAGTACGCATGATTACTTTTTTTTTGGGGGGGGGCGGGTGGGCGTTTGCGGGACTTTTTTGAAAAGTGATTTGGTTTTGGTAAAAGTGGACCTAACCCTCATAAAAGTCCCTTTTGGACCTTTTGAACATTTCCTCACAAACGTGAATTTCTTATCACAATGTTGGACATTTTTTATCAAGAATTCAGCAAAAAAGTGAATTTTTTTCTCCTCCCCTTGTGGCATTTGGGGTATGCGACCACGACCCCCTCCCCCCCGCACGACACAACACCTCCCTGCGTCGGGCCTGAGTTCTCTGGTAATGTTTTAAGACAAGTCCAATGACACCTGTCCTCTTACATCTCATTTTGAGACGAACTTTATTATAGGAAATTCCTTTAAATCGTGATAGAATTGTAAGGCTCTTGTAACAACTGAAACACTTTCTCGCTTAAAAGTTTTTAAGAATGGATTAATTTGTTTCGTAGTATATTCCTTACGTCTCTAGAGTAAAATAACTATATAGCAACCTTACGAATACCGCAACAAAAAGGAGATCCCGGGTAGGGAGAGTAGCCGGTATTTTTGTAAGATCTAGGAGCACTTTCCCGTAAACACAAAGCAGGGGTCTGCCTCGTGATTTTTGAAAAGTGGTAAAATGGCATTTAGGAATATACAAAAAAAATGGAATTTAGATTGAGAATATGATCGATAGTTTTATCTTTCAGCATTTGCTTACAAGATTTTGAGGACATTGCTCGCAATCATTTGCTCCCCCGTTTTCCACCTATAACTTCTACACCGACTCGCAGATGAGGGACCAAACGAAGAAGGATTGCCGCGGGCATTAAAGGTACATATCACAGCAAGGACTATTTTAAATTAATAAATAATTGCTACATATTTAATTTACGTCATGCAGATATGCAAAACACAATATACGAGGCTTATTGGTAGTTTCAATTATTGTTACTATATCTCTTTTGTGATTAATATGCAAAAACATATACCAAGATATTGTTTATTGACAACGTGCCAAGATATTTTATTAAGCGGCCATAAACGCATACATGCTATAAGATATTCTTAAATAAACAGCTTGTGCAAATTCAAGCAATTTCATTGGCTGTATCCCATGTATTTTCGCGCTGGTTCTTGACCGTTAGTTTGGTTGGAGGTTGAAGCGCTCCGCAGTCCTAACAGCGTTCCGTTTCGCGTGCGCCTGCCACGGGTGGTGTGCGTCTTGTTGCGTATGTTCGTTGAGTTCAACGGTTTATTCTATTTTTTGTATCGCGAAATTGGTTTAAAGATTAACCTTAAATTATAAAGCTGATTTAAGAATGAGAATAAAGGTATGATTTGGGGAACCGCTACTCTCTTTAAAACCGACGAAATTGAAACTGGGGGTGAACAACCATTATAATGTATCACCTTGGTTTGAAGTCGTCATAAAGAGAGTACCGGTTTCCCAAATGATACATTTATTCCTAATTTTAGTCTTCTGGTGGCTACCACCTCGAAATAGTTACTGTGATAAAACTTAGCTGCAAAATCAGTTTCTTATTGAACCCGCCTATCTGGCGATAGCCAGGCCGATGTGATTATGCCTTCATTCATTCGCCTAAATCAGCATCATGGAGAGATGAAATTAAGCACATATATTTTTTCTGATGGAACTTATATTACCTTCTTTGATAGATACCGATACGGCCAAGAGTACTGCGAGATGTATCATTATGTCACACTGCTACCACCATTTTAGGTCAACCAATTAGTTCCCTCCTGTTGGATAGCGCCAACTGCTTCTCCCATAAATCTGCTTCACAGTGAGGGCGAAATAGCAACTGCTAAGGTATTTATTGAGAGTGAGAGAGGGAGAGAGATGAGAGAGGAGAAGAGAGGAGAGGGAGAGAGAGAGAGAGCGCGACGGGGTAGGGGGGACTCGCGAAATGAAATGGAGCGAACTGTCTATGTTGAAATGAGTGGGAGAAAGGAGATCTCTTCTTTAACTGTTTACGTTAATTGGTTATATAACGCCACCCACCAGGCTGCCGTACGGATAAGAAAAAAATTGTAGGTTCACTACTTTCATGTCATCTAAAAACTACGTTTAAAACGTCTGAAAAAGGCCACTCGTAAGATGTATATCAAGAAGTGGTGTAATTTCGTGATTGCCTGACATGGCAAGACTGTATTTTTTCTCAAATTAATTCATTGAACAGTAAAAAACCTGAGGCAATTTACCCGCGTTCATTTTCAAGTAACCTTTGTTTCCTAATAAACGCCCACTGCTCTAATAAACGCCCCCGACGATTTTTGAATAAAACCATTCAGAAAATGAGTTAACTTACCTAAATCACATGTTTAATGGCCGGGACTGTCGAAATCTGTATCATAATCGCTTTTGTCATCAATGCTTTCTGCTTCACGGCACATCAAAACTTGGACCCACATGTTGATTATAATAGCCTTGGGTTGAAATCCTCAGGCACGCGCACTGAACACCCATTTATAAACTGGGTAAGGTGTTTTTTGCGGGATTTTTGACTTTCCATTTTGACTGTAATAAACGCCCCCACGTTTGAAAAATGCACCGCCCCGGGGCGTTTATTAGGAACAATACGGTATATGGCCCACTATGAGCCGTATTATAAATAATAGAACATCTCGTGCCGGGCGTTTTGAAGTACTTTGCGTTTGGTGATTCTTAACCTAAAAAACATTCTGGTCACCATGCTGACAATTTTGTCATTTGATGATTTTAGCTTGTACATTGGGGTGATATTATTGTATTTCCTTTGTGAGAGTCTTAAATGTGAAAAAATATGCTCAAAATGGCCTGTGGTCAATCAATCAACACAAGTCTAAATAAATCAACACTTGAAAACCACTCAAACATGAACAATTTTTTCAGGCAAGATGCATGGACAGACTTGTCCATGGGTATTTCATGATGGAATGATAAGTACACATAAATTGTTTTGGCAACCGGGCTTTTCAAATCTGAAATCATAGCATGCAGTTGTGCTAAATACCAGTTTTCTGTCTTGTGTCAGGGCAGGGGGGTAGGACACGATCTGCTCGATTTGGGCATTGGGGATTTCCATGCCTTAGAAAATGATGCTCCGTGGGCAAGTCTGTTTTGCTGACTTATTATTGTTCAGTGGACCATATCTTGAGAACCACTCAACCAAAATGAACTATTTTTTCAGGCAAGATGCTCAATTACCCATTCTATAAAATAAAATCCACAGATATCAAATTAAAAAAGGGGGAAAATATCACTTTTATTTTGGGTAAAGTTTTTATTGGGTCACCCTGTATAATACATGGGCCCCTAGGAGACCCCCTTGTGCACTAACGTCGTATTGGAAGTTCAAACCTCTTATGCAGTGTAGACGCCATTTCAGAAAAGGAATTGTGACGGCGACTATAAAAGAGACACGAGGACATTTCCAGAAAATGCGCTCCCAATTTTTTTTCGAAACCGTTTCTTTGCATAATTATAATGCTTGCAAATGGATTAATTTACATGTGTAGTAAACATGCCGAAAAACACCGTCTTTATGCAATAAAAGATGAAAATTAGTATTTTCGGTATTTGCACAGACAATCTAAACATGCTTCTTTATTGGAATGATTAGGATAGCGGGCAAGTTCAAACTTAGAGGTTTTGGGTTTTCTACGTTTTGTTGAATAAAACTTTCTAAAGATGTCGGTAGCTATTGTACAACCAATCAAGTGCAAATTTAGAGAAATTTGTATCCTCAGAAAATCTCCTCGTGTCCCTTTAACAAAGAGAACGCAAGCCAAACTTTGAAGAGGGTATACCTTAAACGATTTTCTTTTTACAAATGTAGACTTCACTTGCACCATTTGAAGAACATGCATGTCTTTACAAATTCTCTTGGATTCCAATGGATTAAGATCGTCAATATATGTTTCTTTGTATAGCTGCTTCTAAGTTCAAGACTGTTATGATCGTCAGCTGTTGTGCCACGGCATCCATGAAAGATATTTCACTGACAGTCCCAGACGGATGTTATTGGATGCAGATGCTAATCTGCAGGGACCAAAGTTTTACCAAACATTTCGTGAGAGAAGCGGAGAGGGCTGGATTCAAGGCTCTGGTTGTGACATGGATATTCCAGTGCTGGGCAATCGCCTTGGGAGTTAAAAGAGGACCGAATCCTATACCAAGAGTAGAGGACAGGTGCGTGAGATGGTAGACATGTTTAGATGTCATTCGCGAGGCGTGTTCTTATACTTGGAATGCGGAATTCTTCTGTTCATGAATCGATCGAACAAAAGATTTCACGTTTCGTGTGCAAGTACGTGCATTGCGTGTGACACCCAAAGCTTACTATTTTGTCATAATGATGATTTTTAGGATTTGATTTTGATTGTAATGTAACCAATAACAGCTACCCAATTTTCGCTTGGGTCAACAAGGCAATTGAGAATAAGTATCTTGCCCAAGGACATGAACAAGTTGGCCACAGCGGGGCTCGAACTCTAATGATCATGAGTCCTGTGCTTTTCCACTGGACCATATGTGCTCTCAAGTGTAGGCCTACAGCATGTATGCAAACACGACACCATAAAAGAGAAATTCCCTGTACATTGTTGTACCAAAATCGGATAAATCAAATAGTAAGCAGATACGAGTATTTTAGATCACTTGTGCAAAAATCTAATTTATATTCAAAATCCACGTTGACTTGCATTAACGGAGAACGTGTTAGCCAACTACGTTCTTGCTTGTCTGGAATGTCTTTCTTTCTCCTGTCAACACTTCAATATGCTCGTTATGCCACATACTTTCATCAATTTTGATAGGACTTGGACACAAATATCACTTATCATAACCGCGGCACAGGGACATTACCCAAAGGGGATCATGGAGGAATTACAAAGGGCAAAACCCATGTACGTGATGTAGTTTGAGGACCCTATACAGAAAGTATTATTTCCTTCCAATTTTAATCAAAGGTCATGGGTCACAGAGGTTGAAAGTTTCCAAAGCTGGTGTTTAAGCGACTAAATTGCAAACAGCCTCAAATGTAACAGTGCCAATGTTGGCCTTGAACAAATGTCCACAACAACGTCTTCGTTTGACCTACGGTTAAGGGTCAAAGGTCAAAGAAACAACCCAAATTACCAAAATAAAAGTGTCAACGCGTTGGTCTAGGACGAACATTAAAAAGTGTCCATGGTGACCTCTTCGTCTCTGATGTCAACTGTCACTCGGCTATAGGCTATAGAAACTTTATTCTTCTTCGGAGGGTGTATTGAGCCCATCAGAGTTGCACCGTTTTGGAATTTCACCTCAATAAGGTCATGTGATCCCACAAAAAACCTTGACTTTTACACTCAGTTTGACCCTCAAAGCGCTAGTACTTTTTAGCACGATCATGAAATGTCCTGTGGTTCTTAAAGTTCTTGAACACTTATTATTCCTAAGTACTGACGTGTGTTTTGTACAGTACATACAGCATAGGAACATTGCAACGCATTATGGAATTGGTTCAAAACATCCTATGATTCTACTTCGACTGTTCTCAGACCTGTGATTTTTTTGTTTTGAACAGAGTTGTTTTTATGAGGAAATCGACACACGTCAGAGACATTTTGACCATGTTTACATGTCATAGTATTTCTAGCATATATTTCACACCTTCAAGAAAAATAGAACAATGATCAATGCTTTTGTATGTATTTGAATACAAGAAATAATTATAGAGTTTCCCCTTGAAATTGGGATTGCTTTTTATTATTAAATATGTAGTACTCTATAGAATAAGTGCTTGTGACAGTGGTGTTTGTGCCTCTATGTAAGTATGCAGTGCTTCGTATGTTCCAGTGTTTAGGATGCGTGACCACCCTGTAGCATAGCTCTAACAATGAAAGTTTTAACCTGTATCATAACGATTTTCAAAAGGGTAGTTTTCTGGTACACGAAACTGTAAAACATTGCATTTGTGGCGCATATCATGAAAATCTTACCTTTTGTATTACAGACTCGTCAACTGCTTTCGCCCAGAAGATCCAGGAGTACAACGTGCACTGGCTGAAGGTGACATAGCTCTCTGGAAATATCTAATACACCAGCTTAGCGATTGTGCAACTTGGGAAGACATAAGGTGGCTGAAGAGTATAACGAATCTTCCCATTGTTGTAAAGGGTATCCTTACAGGTTAGTTTTGAAATAACTGACATTGATAATCAAAAAGACCACTTTGTGGTTGCATGACTTGTGCACCTGTCTCTCTCCTTCTACCCCTCCTCTTTATAACAATTGTCTGTAACAATTTTGATACAGGTGCGAGTGCATTAGAAGCTGTTCAATGTGGCGTGGATGCTATTATTGTATCTGCTCATGGTGGAAGACAACTGGATGGAGTTCCTGCTACAGTAGGTATAACTCCCAAATAAGGTTTGTCAGTAAATTTTAAAGTTCAGATTTCTGTCATACAAATTCAAATTTTGGTACCGCTCTGGATCGCCTGTCAGCTCAATAGCAGGCAACATATAGGGATAGTCATTTTAGGTATATTGGGATGCTAATTTTGACTGATGCAAAAATCGTGTAAGAAAAGGCAATTCGTCCTCCAGCAAGACAATGTACACATAGCAAGAATTTGGTTGACCATCACATCGTTTGTCTCCTATGGCAAGCCACATCATCATATCTTTTATCCTTTGAAATGGTGGCCAAAATCAGGGTTCATTTGTTTGACTCATCCTGTAGTACCGTATAGTATACCATAGGATACTATGTATAATTAAAAGTCTGTGCTTAATTAAAAATGTCATTACAAAGTTGTGATTTTTATATGAAGTATATCATTTCGAGCTTAGTGCTTTGACATTTTTTTAAAAGCTTAAACGTATTGACAGGTGCATGGTTAATTCCTCATGTACCAGTCATGGGGAGGAAAGCGTGCGATGAAATTTAATTTATCATAACCAATTACAATTGTTAATTATGGACATTCTAGACATCCAAATTAATTGTTTTAAATAAGTGCAAGTAATTGTAGTATGCTTCAAAGTTAAAACTAAATAAAAACATTGTGAGCTCAGCTTCATGATTTTTTTCTTCAGATTGATGCTCTTCCTGAAGTTGTAAAGGCTGTACAAGGGACAGGTGTTGAGGTCTATATGGACGGCGGTGTACGGACAGGGACGGATGTGTTTAAAGCCCTGGCATTAGGTGCTAGGGCTGTATTCCTGGGCAGACCTATACTATGGGGACTAGCGTATGATGTACGGAGGTCTCTTATTAACACATTGTTATTCATTAAAATCAAATAAGCATTTGTTTGGTAATGTTTAAATATAAATTCACTACAAAATAAATAATAAATAATACTAATGATGATGATGATGATGATGATGACGATGATGATGGCATCTTACCAGTTATTGTTAGTATATTTTACCTTTCTGTATGTATGCTATAATATTAACCATGCTAAGACTTTATATCTGTTGACAATCTCTTTTGATAGTGAGTTCGTCCACTTCAGAGTAACAGTATTTCGCATTTTTTCAATACATACCGTTAACTTATTTGTCAACAGGGTGAAAATGGAGTAAGTCGAGTTTTGGAAATTTTGAAGGATGAATTCAGCTTAACGATGGCACTGACAGGTGAGTAATTGAAGCTTTTCGCCAATATCTCAAAGGCGTGCATCTTGTACATACATAAGCCTATTGGTAAGGCAAAAATATTGACTACGGGTTACTGATTAGTTTGGTCACCAGTCCACAGGAAAATCATTTCAGTTTTAAAGGAAACTTTGTGCTATTTCGAGGCATAAATAGTCAAAACAAGAACATCACATTTTTCCAAATATTTTGAGATTTTAAACTATACCTGTGAATGGTAGTGCTCAAAATTCTTTATGTGTCGCAAAAAGAAAGAATTTTGTTACTAGAATAATTAATATCGGAGATCTGACACACTTTTTTTGTGACACACTTATGAATCAGAAACCGTTCACGGAATAAACCACATGTTTATTCCGTTAAGGTTCATACGTGTGACACAAAAACGGTAGTGAGATGGTTACCTTTCGGGAAAAAACCCAAGATCGGTACAATGACACCATAGTATTAATCCACCTTCCACCTCACAAAATATTGGTATAGATATTGAAAAAAAAACACTGTGTGTTGCCTGTGAATTTGCATATCATAAGCTATTGATCGGAAGGTAATGTGCTTGTGCCAGGTGGAAGGTGGATTAAGGCTGATGTAAAGTGGATTTGATTTTTTTTGATGACTTGGCCTAGAAATTGAACAAAGCGACATGTAAGAATTGTTTGAAATATTAAAACAAGACTCGATGGGAGGTGTATTATGTCCAAACATTATTTCATACCACGGTTGATTTTGTGCTTGAACGCTGCAGCGCTTTGACGCTTGATGTTGATTTGTCGTCACTTTTTATATGTGACCAATCAGCTCGATAGAACAACGTGAAATTGACGTTTCGCATACAACAAGCACGGCTTTCACGCAAGAAACACTAAGCCCCTCTGTTATCATTACCCATGTCTCACCACCGCGTGCAAATTCTAACTGGCTGTTTTGGAAACATTCATTTTACCAAAAGGTAAAAAATTCCAAAATGTTGGCTGCTGCTCGCCTAATTCTCAAGCAAACGTAAACATGACCATATTAACCTTTGCTTATTGAGCTCAACTGGGCTACCCGTGGAATTTCGCATTAAAATCAAACTGGCGTTTTTGCCTTCAAGAATGTCGAATGTAACCTTGCCGTATACTGTCATCTGGGCTTTTCACCTACCAACCATCACGTTCACTCCGTTCTCTCTGAAAAGTATTGAAACTTCCACGGGTCAACCTTAAATCAGGTGGTGAACGCTCATTTCATTTCGCTGCGTCCAGCTGTTGGAATTCACTTTCCCAAACAGCATCGCAAGTATCCCCAAGCTAACAAGCTTCCAAACGTCGCTTTAAAACTCACCTTTTTTCATCAAGCTTTTTCATGGCTCATAGCTGTTTTGTTTGATTTGTACGTGTTTTTATTGTTATGACGCTATGAGTTGTCTTGACGATTTTGCGCCTTATAAGAACTATTTATTATAATTATTATTATTTAAACAGTTTCCTTCAAGATTTTGGTCTACACTTCACGACATTTATTCAAGCTTTTATTTTTTTTTACAGGATTCCAGAGTGGAATATATAGCACCTTCTATGGTCGTATTGAATCCAAATATTTGGTGTCAAGACTGTGAAGATCATAAACCCATTGTTTTGGTTTAATTTCCGTAACAGAGTCATTGTTTGGTCACGTTTGCGACTCTGATCTAACTATTGTTAGCAAAACATCTCTAACCTGTGTAGCAAGATTGTTCTGGATCCTGTCCCACTAAATCAACATCGACCAATCGGTATCCAAGTCAACGCTAAAAGGAAAGCAGACTGGCAAGGACTCACTGATGATCGGGACCAGAACGTGGATTGCTCCAAAACCCCATATCTAAGACAATGTTGCCCAACTAGTGAACAAGACTGCCCGGAGATTCATAACCAGAAGCTGTAGGACGGAATATATACCAGGCCTTTCCGAGAGCGTAGCTGCCAAGTATCTAATGTGATTAAGCACCCTATGTCCGGACAGAGACCTGCTGCTAATCTCCTTAAATCCGAAGTTTCTTAAGCAAAGTCCAACCTCTTGAATCAGTCTCTTGGGAGTTTGGGGGAGTTGCATTGTGGAAAGAAAGACTTGCTATCAACCAAGTAACATAAGTCGTGTCCACACG
>JAMKCH010053490.1:0-10517 GCA_023653785.1 Ophioderma brevispina
CTATGAGTGAGATAGGATTAAGCATGGTCCTCATGAGTGAGATAGGATTTAAGGATTGAATGTTATTAACAAATTGAAGAATGAAATTAAGGACATTTGGGGAGGTTACCTAGAGGGTCCCAATAAGTGAATGAGGATATAGGGACCAGGGTCCTCAAGAGTAAGATAGGATTACGGCTTAAAAATAGCTAATACAAAATGTAGAATGAATAAGGACATTGGTGAGTTTACTCTAGAGGTCCCCATAAGTGAAATGAGATTTAGGACCAGGGTTCCTCATGGTTGAGATGGATATAGGAGCCATGGTCCTCATGAGTGAGATAGGATAAGGTTGAAATGTTATTATAAATTGAAGAATGAAATAAGGACATTTGGTGAGTTACCCTAGAGGGTCCCCTAAGTGAGATGGGATATAGGAACCACGGCGTCTCATGAGTGAGATAGGATTAGGACTTGAAATGCTAATACAAAATTGTAGAATAGATTAGGACATTTGAGTGAGTTCCTCTAGAGGGTCCCCATAAGTGAGATGGGAATTATTAATAAGGGTACTAATGAGTGAGATAGAATTAAGCGGTCCTAATGAGGAGATGGATTAAGGCCTTGCCAAAATTGAGATCTAATCTACGAATGAAATTAGGACATTTGGTAGGTTGAATGGTTTAACTCTAGAGGGTCACAATAAGTGAGATGGGAATTAGGAACCCTGGGTCTCATGCGTGAGATAGGATAAGGCTTAAAATGCTAATACAGAATTGCAGAATGCATTAGGACATTAGGTGAGTTTACTCTAGAGGGTCCCAATAAGTGAGATGGGAATTAGAAACCCTGAAGTCCTATGAGTGCGATAGGATTAAGCCTGTCCTATGAGTGAATAGGATAAGGCTTGAAAGTTATATAAAATTGTAGAATGAATTAAGGACATTTGGTGAGTTACCCTAGAGGGTCCCATAAAGGAGATGGGATATGAACCAGGGTCCTTGAGTGAGATAGGATTAAGGCTTGCAAAATGCCTAATAAAAATTGTAAAATGAGATTAAGGACATTTGGGGAGTTTACTCTAGGGGTGCCCCATAAGTGAGATGGGATATAGGGACCAGGGTCCTCATGAGTCAGATAGGATCAAGGATGAAACCAAGACATATACTTGTAGAATGAAATTTAGGCATTGTTAGGTTTTCTCTAGCGGGTCCCCATAAGGGAGATAGGATATAGGAACCGGGTCTCATGAGTGAGATGGGATTAAGGACTTAAAATTGCTAATACAGATTGTAGAATACGATTAAGGACATTTGGTGAGTTGACTCTAGATGGTCCCCGTACGGGAGATACGATTTAGGAACCCGGGTCCTCAGAGTGAGATAGGATTAAGGCTTGAGACGCTAATACAGAATTGTAGAATGAGATTAAGGACATTTGCGTGAGTTTACCTCTAGCGGGTCCCATAAGTGAGATGGGATTTAGGAACCATGGTCCCTGAGTGAGATAGGATTAAGCCTGGGCCTCATGAGTGAGATAGGATAAGGGCTTGAAATGTTATGATAAATTGTCGAATGAAATTAAGGACATTTGGTGAGTTTCCCTAGAGGGTACCAATAAGTGAGAGGGATATAGGAACCAGGGTCCTCAAGAGTGAGATAGGATGAAGGCGTGGAAATGTATTATAAAATTGTAGAATGACATTAAGGATATTTGGTGAGTTTACTCTAGAGTCCCAATAAGTGAGATGGGATATAGGAACCCGGGTCCTCATGAGTGAGATCGTATAAGGCTTGAAACGCAGAGATAAAAGTGTAGAATGAAAATTAGGGACATTTGTTAGGTATTATCGAGGGTTCCCCATAAGTGAGATGGGGTATAGGAACCCGGGGCCTCATGAGTGAGAAGGATTAAGGCATGAAATGCTAATACGAATTGTAGAATACATTAAGGACATTGTTAGTTTACTCTAGATGTCCCCGGAGTGAGATGGGATTTAGGATCCTTGGTCTCTGAGTGAGATAGGATTAGGCTTGAAACGCTAAACAGAATTGTAGAATGGATTAGGAATTTGGTGAGTTTACTCTAGGGTCCCCGTAAGTGAGATGGGATTTAGGAACCCTGGTCCTCATGAGTGAGATAGATTAAGGCTTGGTCCGCTGAGTGAGATAGGATTAGGCTTGAATTTAGTATAAAATTTTAAGAATGAATTAAGGACATTTGGGAGTTTACCCTAGAGGTCCCATAAGTGAGATGGGAATAAGGAACCAGGGTCCTCATAGGTGAGAGATTAAGGCCTTTAAATTCTAATACAACATTGTTATTCGATTAGGACATTTGTTGAGTTTACCCTAGAGGGAATCCCCATAAGTGAGATGGGATCCTATGAACCAAGGGTTCCTCATGAGTGAGATAAGGATTAAGGCTTTGGAAATGGCTAATCAAAATTGTATAATGAGATTAATGACATTTGGTGAGGTCCTCAATGAGGGTCCCCATAAGTGAGATTGGATTTATTAAATCGCCGATGGGGGGGTGGGGGGAGGTCCGCATGAGTGAGATAGATTAAGGCTTGCAACATTGAGATATATATACCGAATGAAATTAGGACATTTGGTAGTTTACTGGTTTTACTCTAGATGGCCCCATAAGTGAGATGGGCTTTAGGAACCCGGGTCCTATTGAATGAGATAGGATTAAAGCTTACAATGCTATACGAATTGTAGAATGAGATTAAGGTCATTTGGAGAGTTTACTCTACACGGTCCCCATAAGTGAGATGGGATTTATGAACCCTGGTCCTCATGAGTGAGATAGGATGAGCCTGGTCCTCATGAGTGAGATTAGGATTAAGGCTTGAAATGTTATTATAAATTGAGAATGAAATTAGGACATTTGGTGGTTACCCTAAGGGTCCCCATAAGTGAGATGGGATATAGGAACACTGGTCCTCATGAGTGAGATAGGATTAAGGCTTGAAATGCTAATACAAAATTTCCAAAATGAGATTAAGGACATTTGGTGAGTTTACTCTAGGGGGATCCCATAAGTGAGATGGGATATAGGGACCAGGGTCCTCAAGAGTAAGATAGGATAGGCTTGAAACGAGAGAATACTTGTAGAATGGAAATTTAGGCCTTGTTAGGTTTATGAGAGGGCACACTAAGTGAGATGGGATATAGGCACCCGGGTCCGCTGAGTGAGATAGGATTAGGCTTAAAATGCATAATACAGATTGTAGAATCGATTAAGGACATTTGGTGAGTTTTACTCTAGATGGTCCAAGTAAGTGAGATGGGATTTAGGAACCCTGGTCCTAATGATGAGATAGGATTAAGGCTTGAAACGCTTCATACGAATTGTAGAATGAGATTAAGGACATTTGGTGAGTTACTCTAGAGGGTCCATAAGTGAGACGGGATTTAGGAACCCTGGTCCTCATGAGTGAGATAGGATTAAGCCTGGTCCTATGAGTGAGATAGGATTAAGGCTGAAATGTTATTATAAAAAAATGTAGAATGAAATTAAGGACATTTGGTGAGTTTTACCTAGAGGTTCCCATAGTGAAGAGGGATATAGGAACAGGGTCCTCAAGAGTGAGATAGGATTAAGGGCTTGAACTGCATTATAAAATTGTAGAATGAAATTAAGGAATTTTGGAGTTACTCTAGAGAATCCCCATAAGTGAGATGGGATATAGGAACCAGGGTCTCATGAGTGAGATAGGATTAAGGCTTGAAATGCTAATACAAAATTCGAGAATGAGATTAAAGGAATTTGGTGAGTTTCCTCTAGAGGGTCCATAAGTGAGATGGGTTTATTAATCCAGTCTCATGAGTGAGATAGGATTAAGGCTTGTCACACATGAGATATAATATACGAATGAATTAGGACTTTGTTAGGTTTACTGCTTTACTATAGAGGGTCCCTACGTTGAGATGGGATTTAGGACACCCTGGACCTCAGGAGTGAGATAGGATAAAGGCTTAAAATGCTAATACAGGATTGTAGAATGAGATAAGGACCATTTGGAGAGTTTACTCTAGAGAATCCCCATAAGTGAGATGGATTAGGAACCCTGGTCCTCATGAGTGAGATAGGATTAAGCCTGGTATCATGAGTGAGATAGGATTAAGGCTTGAAATGTTATTTATAAATTGTAGCATGAAATTAAGGACATTTGGTGAGTGTACCATAGAGGGTCCTCATAAGTGGATGATGGGATATAGGAACCAGGGAGTCCTCAAGAGTGAGATAGGATAAGGCTGGGGAAATGCTATATAAAATTGTAGAATGAAATTAAGGATATTTGGCGAGTTTACTTAGAGTTCCCATAAGTGAGATGGGCTATAGGAACCCGGGTCCTCATGAGTAGATGGATTAAGCTTGAAACGCAGAGATATACTTGTAGAATGAAATTGAGGACATTTGTAGTATTCTTCTAGAGAATCCCCATAAGTGAGATGGGGTATAGGAAACCGGGTTCACATGAGTGAGATAGGATAAGGCATAAATGCTAATACAGAATGGTAGAATACGATTAAGGACAATTTGGTGAGTATTACTCTAGAGGGTCCCGTAATGAGATGGGATTTAGATACCCTGCGTCCTCACGAGTGAGATAGGATTAATTCTTGGAACGCAGAGATATACTTGGAGATGAAATTTAGGAACATTGTTAGAGGTTCTCTAAAGGGGATCCCCATAGTGAGATAGGATATAGGAAACCGGGTCCTCATGAGTGGAGACTAGGATTAAGGCTTACAATGCTAATACAGAATGGTAGAAGAGATTAGGATATTTGGTGCGTTACTCTAGGGGATCCCCATCCGTGAGATGGGCTATAGGACCCAGGGTTCTCATGAGTGGGATAGGGATCAGCGGGGATTGAAATGCTATTATACAATTGTAGAATGAACTTAAGGACATTTGTGAGTTTACTCTAGAGGTCCCCAAAGTATGAGAGTGGGATTTAGGAACCCTGGTCCTCATGAGTGAGATAGGATGACGGCTGAAAAAGAGTAATATTACTTTTGAATAAAATTACGACATTGTTAGGTTTCTCTAGAGGGTCCCCATAAGGTGGATGGGAATAGGACCAGGGTCCTCATGAGTGAGATAGGTAAGGCTTGAAATGCATTATAAAATGGAGAATGAAATTAAGGGAAATTGGTGGAGTTACTGAGAGGGTACAATAAAGTGAGATGGGATTTAGGAACCTGGTCCTCATGAGTGACATAGGATTAAGGCTTGCAACATGGAGATATAATATAGAATGAAATTTAGGACATTTGTAGGTACTGTTTATCTGAGGTCCCCTAAGTGAAAGAAATTGGGGGGGGGAGGGAATTTAGGAACCACACCCATGGTCTCATGGTTAGATAGGATAAGGGCTTTACAATGCTATAAAGAATTGCAGAAGCGATTAAGGACATTTGGTGAGTTACTCTAGAGGGTCCCCATAAGTGAGATGGGAATTAGGAACCCTGTCCTCATGAGTGAGATAGGATTCAGGCTTGAAATGCTATTATACAATTGTAGGAATGAAATTAAGGACAGATGGTGAGTTTACTCTAGAGGTTCCTCATAAGTGAGACGTGATTTAGGAACCCTGGGCCTCATGACGTGAGATAGGATGAAGGCTGAAACGCAGAGATATATGTAGAATAAAATTTACGACATTTGTTAGGTTTTCTCAGGAGGGAATCCCCATAAGTGAGATGGGATATAGAAACCCTGGTCCTCATGAGTGAGACAGGATTCAGGCTTGAAATGCTCTTCTAAAAATGAGAATGAAATTAAGGACATTGGTGAGTTTACTGTAGAAGGGTCCCCATTATAGTGAGATGGATTTAGGAACCTGGTCCTCATGAGTGAGATAGGATGAAGGCTTGAACGGCAGAGATATACTTGTAGAAAATACAATTACGACATTTGTTAGTTTTTTCTCTCTAGAGGTCCCCATAAGTGAATGGGATATCTGAACCAGGGTCCTCATGAGTGGAGACAGGATTAATGCTGAAATGCTATGAAGAAAATTGTAGAATAAATTAGGACATTTGGTGAGTTTACTGAGAGGGGTCCCCATAATTGAGATGGGATTAGGAACCCTGGTCCTCATGAGTGAGATAGGTTAAGCTGAAACGGAGAGATTACTTGTAGAAATTAAATTTAGACATGTGTTAGGAGGTTTTTCTAGAGGTTCCCCATAAGTATTATGGGCTAAGAACCCGCGGGTCCTCATGAGTGAGATAGATTAAGGCGGAAATGCTAATACAAAATTGAGATGAATTAAGGACAATTTTGGTGGTTTACTCTAGAGAATCCCCATAAGTGAGATGGGATATAGGACCAGGGTCCTCGTGAGATAGGATTAAAGGCTTAAAATGCTATTAATAAAATTGTAGAATGAAATTAAGGACATTTGGTGAGTTTTAAGCCTAGAGGGGCCCCATAAGTGAGATGGGATTAGGAACCCGGGTCCTCATTAGTGAGATAGGATTGAGGCTCAAAACGCAGAGATATATTGTAGAATGAAATTTTAAGGACATTGTTAGTTTTCTCTAGAGGGTCCCCATAATGAGATGGTGATAACAAAAAAAAAAAAAAAAAAAAAAAAAAAAAGGAACCCGGGTCATCATGAGTGAGATAAGGATTACGCTTCAAACGCATAGATATACTTGTATAGAATGAAATTTAGGACATTTGTTAGGTTGTTCTAGAGGGTCCCATTAAGTGAGAGGGATATAGGAACCCGGGTCATCAGAGTTGAGATAGGATTAAGGCTTCAAACGCAGAGGATATACTTGTAGAATGAAATTTAGGTCATTGTTAGTTTCTTTAGAGGGTCCCCATAATTACAATTAATTGGTTGATTGATATCGTGTTATGATATCTTGTTATGATAAAATCAATATAAACAGGGTATGATTTAATACTTGGTATTTGATTAATATGGTTGATGATTTAATTCTTATGATGTAATATCTTGTTATGATTTATCCGTGTTATAATGATGTATCAAGATAATATCAATATTGTATGTTAATACAATATCTTATCAATTTGTTAATGAATTGTCCTGTATATATAATCATGAATGCAAAATTTTTGTATTATGGGCCGATGGCTGAAATTACATGACTAAACGAAAACTCTGAAATTGAAATGAGAGGGATATAGGACCCGGGCCTCAAGAGTGAGATAGGTTTAAGGCTTAAAATGCTAATACAGAATTGAAGAATACGATTTAAGGCATTTGGTGAGTTACTCTAGAGGGTCCCCGTAAGTGAGATGGGATTTGGGAACCAGGGTCATCATGGGTGAGATCAGGATTAGGCTGAACGCGAGCTATACTTGTTAGAAGAAATTTAGGCACTTGTTATAGTTTTTCTAGAGGGTCCCCATAAGTGAGATGGGATATAGGGAACAGGGTCCTCATGAGAGAGATTGGATTAAGGCTTGAAAATGCTAATACAAAATTTTAGGAATGAGATTAAGGACATTTGGTGAGTTTACTCTAGGGGATCCCCATAATTGAGATGGGTATAGGAACCAGGTCCTCTATGGAGTGAGATAGGATTAAGGCTTGGAAATGCGATTATTACAATTGTATGAATGAAATAAGGGCATTTGTTAGTTTTCTATAGAGGGTCCCCATAAGCGAGGGTGGGATATAGGAACCCGGGTCCTCATGGAGTGAGATAGGATTAAGGCTTAAAATGCTAATTACAGAATGTAGAATAAGATTAAGGATTTGGTGAGTTACTCTAGAGGGTCCCCGTAGTGAGAGGGGATTAAAACATGGTTCCTCATAGTGAGATAGGAGTAAGCCTGGTCCTCATGAGTGAGATAGGATAAGGGTGGAAATGTATTATAAAAATTTGTAGAATGAAATTAAGGACATTTGGTGAGTTTACTCTTGAGGGTCCCCCGTTAAGTGAGATGGGATTTGGGAACCCTGTCTCCTCATGTGAGATAGGATTAAGGCTTCTTGAAACGCCAGAGATTATACTTGTAGAATGAGAATTTAGGACATTTGTTTTATAGGTTTTCTTAGCAGGATCCCCATAAGTGAGATGGGATTAGGAACCAGGGTCCTAATGATAATGGTGAGATGGATTTGTAGAATGAAATTAAGGAACATTGGTGATGTTTAACCTCGAGGGTCCCCATAAGTGAGATGGACTATAGGAACCAGGGTACTCTGAGTGAGATCAGGATTTAAGGCTTTGATAAATGTAATACAAAATTGTAGACTGAGATAAGACATTGGTGGGTTTACTTTAGAGGGTCCCCATAAGTGAGAGGGATTTAGGAATCCGGGTCCTCATGAGTGAGATAGGATTAAGGCTTCCAACGCCGAGATTCTTGTAGAATGAAATTTAGGACATTTGTTTATCGTTTTCTCTAGAGGGTTCCAAAAGTGAGAGGGGATTTTTGATAGGGAACACGGGGGTCCTCAGGAGTGAGATAGTATTAAGGCTTCAAAACAGAGAGATAATTGTTGTCGAATGACATTAGGACATTTGTTAGGTTTTTCTTTAAGGGTACACATAAAAATAATTAATGGTTGATTGATATCGTGTTATGATATCTCTGTGATGATAAAATCAATATAAAAACAGGTATGATTCTAATATTCTTGTTATGATTGAATATGTTGTTATGATTAATATTTATGATAATATCTTGTTTGTTTAGATCTTGTTATAATGATGGTCCAAAGATAATATCCAATAGTGTATTTGTTATACCATATCTTATCAATTTGTGTAATGAATTGTCCCTGTATAATTTAAATGAATGCAAATTTTTGTATTATGGGCCGATGGCCTGAAATACCTGAATAAAACTAAACTGAAACTTGAAATGAGAGGGGATTTAGGAACCGGGTCCTCATGGTGAGATAGGATTAAGGCTTAAAATGCTAATACAGAATTGTAAGAATAGATTAAGGACATTTGGTGAGTTACTCTAGAGGGTCCCCGTAAGTGAGAGGGGATTTGGGAACCCGGGTCCTAATGAGTGAGAATAGGATTAAGGCTTGAAACGCAGAGATGTAATTGTAGAATGAAATTAGGACATTGTATAGGTTTTCTCTAGAGGGTCACCATAAGTCGGAGATGGGATATAGGAAACCTGGTCCTCATGAGGGAGATAAGAATAAGGCTTGGCACAATGCTTAATACAAAATTGTAGATGAGATTAAGACATTTGGTTGAGTTTACTATAGGGGATCCCATAAGTGAGATGGGATCTATGACAACCAGGGTCCGCATGAGTGAGATGGATTAAGGCTTGAAATGCGATGATACAATTGTAGAATGAAATTAAGGGCATTTTGTTAGGTTTTACTATAGAGGGTCCCCAGAAGTGAGGTGGGATATAGAACGGGGTCCTCATGAGTGAGATAGGCTTAGGCTTAAAATGCTAATACAGAAGTGTAGAATGAGATTAAGGACATTGGTGAGTTACTATAGAGGGTACAGTAAGTGAGTGGGATTTAGAGAACCATGGTCTAATGAGTGGATAGGATTAAGCCGGGTCCTCATGAGGGAGAGAGGATTAAGGGTTGAAATGTTATTATAAAATTGTAGATGAAATAAGGAAAGTTGGTGAGGTTTACTGAGAGGGGTCCCCGGAAGTGAGATGGGATTTGGGAACCTGGTCCTCAGATGAGATGATAAGCTTTGAAACGCCGAGATATACTTGTTAGAATGAAATTTAGGACATTTGTTATAGTTATAGGTTTTCTCTAGAGGCGATCCCCATAAGTGAGATGGGAAATAGGAACCCGGGTCCTCATGATATCATGAGTGAGATGGATTTGTACGAATGAAAGTAAGGACATTTGGTGAGTTTACCCTCGCGGGTCCCCTAAGTGAGATGGGATATAGGAACCAGGGTCTCATGAGTGAGATAGGATAAGGCTTGAAATGCGAATACAAAATTGTGAATGGATTAAGGACATTGGTGAGTTCCTCTAGAGGGTACCCATAAGTGAGAGGTGATTTAGGGATCCGGGTCCTCTTGAGGGAGATAGGATTAAGGATTCAACGCAGAGATTACTGTAGAATGAAATTAGGACATTTGGTTATATTTGCTCTAGAGGGTTCCCAGAAGTGAGATGGGATATAGACACGGCGGTCCTCATGAGTGCGATAGGATGAAGGCTTAAAATGCTAATACAGAATGTAGAATGGATAAGAACATTTGGTCAGTTTAATCTAGGGGGTCCCCATAAGTGAGGATGGATATAACTAACCAGGGTCCTACATGAGTGGAGGATAGGATAAGGCTTGAAATGCTAATACAGAATTGTAGAATGAGATTAAGGACATTGGTGAGTTTATATAGAGGGTCCCCGTAAGTGAGATGGGATTTAGGAACCTGTCATCATGAGTAAGATAGGATTAAGCCTGGTCTTCATGAGTGGAGATAGGATTAAGGGCCTTTGAAATGTATTTGCAAAAGGGGAGACAGGACCACATTAAGGAAATTTGGTGTGCGTTTGTACCCTAGGGATCCACATAAGG
>JAMKCH010053493.1:0-63665 GCA_023653785.1 Ophioderma brevispina
GGTCACAAAATGGGGCATCTTTCACTCATAACATTCCAACAAAAAACATCAGTTAGCCCTAGAGTTCACAGGGTAAATGAGAAAAATTAGTGGCTTTCTTAGGATACCAAAATTTTGACACTTCCGGTAAAAATCTAGGGTCCCTGGGACTTGAGGCTATTAGCGGGCGGCACATGCACCTGTAATGACATTGGACAAAAATCATTATGACATTTGCAAAAATTTAAGCCTGTATGCATGCATTTAACGGTGGGGACCCGGGGTGACCCATTAAAGATCCGATTTTTCATATGGAATCGTATCACCAAAACCATCGGATAACAAAATAGTCCAGCAGTTTTGATAAGGCCAAGAAAAAAAAAATTGTTTGATTGCCCTTTCCGACCGACGAAAAAGTTGAAAAATCCGGGTCGGTTTTTTTTTTTTTAAGAGGAGATTAATCAATTTTGAGAGGTTTTATTAACGTGAATCCACTTACTTTTTCTAAAAATGTTGTTTTAATAACGATGAAAACCTGATATATTACCCTCAGGGCCGTAGCCAGGGGGGGAGATCGGGAGGGACCCCCAAAAAATTAAAAAGGTCCGCGTTGTGAACTTGAAGGTCCGCTTTGTATTGTTGAGGCCGGTTGCCAAGTAGAACATTTTGCGTCTTGTGGTAAATTTTTGTTGTTTTAAGGATTGTGGTGCATGGTATATGAATGGACTAAGTGTGTTAATGCATTACCTACGTATGGGTGGTGTTATTTTACTTGCTTCTCAACGCTTGGTGATGTTGGTTGTTGATGTTGGTATATGAAAATTGGTTTGTTGGATGCCAAAGTTCCGCTTTCCAGGCAATTCCGCACCCCCCCCACATAAATTCCTGGCTACGGGCCTGTATACCCCTCTCCAGGTCATAGCTTTTGCCTTATACTGTCTAGCCCGAATCATAGAGTTTGTGTCGGAATACGTCTGACAGTACAGTCGGGTACGGGTTTACAAGCACTCAATCGAGCGATATCGGCTCATTTCTATTGCGAGTCGCCAAATACGGCGGAGGTGGCTATTTCAGAAAATTCAATGAGATCACATCAAAGGACAAATGATCGTCAAACCATTTATTTTGCCAATTTACTTTAAAAATATCAGCAGGTACAAAAACATATATCGGGGACATGAGTCAGTTATTAAAAGTTAGGCTTTTTTAGAAAAGAAAATCAACTGAGATACCACCATTTTTTGACCAGAAAATCATCACGCGTGAGGGAAATTACCCCATTGGCCATCTTAAATATAGTCACAGAAATGAGTGATGAGTTAGATTTGGCAACAATTTGTGTCCATTATAGCTCATCTTAGGATACAAGGGTTTAAAAAATAGTACCTTTTTCCATAAAAACTGACATAAGAATTTGGACATCGCGGTGTGTATTAATCTAAATGTGAAGCGGTGGCTCTGCCCATGCGCAGTAAGGACGAAATTGGTGTTCGCACCATGACGTAAATAAAATGCTGCTAGTAACAACAAATATGGCGATGCACATCCAAATTGTATTGGAAAAGTAATCCAGCTTTTGAGTACGATTAATGCACTTTGACCTTGGATTATTTACAAAAATCATTACTGAGGATTAAAAGGTGATATAATATGTACTATAATCGAAGTTTTAACCCAAAATGGTGTATGATTGTGATGGGAAATATCGCCGAATTCGTCAAGTCAAACTCAACTGGTGATCGGCATTGATTGCTCTATAATAGCCAAACTGTTTCAATGGACGGTTCGTGCACGTATCAGTGAAAAAACAACCGGGTAAAAATATGACAAAAGATAAAATGCATCGAAAATAAGTTAAAATCCAAATTTATTTTACAAAAATAAAATAGAATTGTGTTTATGTTACAAGTGAGAAATATCGATGATATCCACAGGCCTTAGGCCAGCGATGGGGTTTACTTCAGTCGCTGAAATATATTACATTCGTGATGAAATGGTCGGTAGAGTTTCAAAACAACAAAAATGCGCGTGTGAACGCAGTGGTACGTGTTTCGTATATGTGTCAAGGGAACTTCAGCGGAACTTTTATTCTATGAAATTTCGCAGACATTAAGGTCTGTCTGTTGATTCTGCAGTGTAAAAAAAAAAAATTTTTAAAAATCAAGCGACTACCGACCCAAATTTTTTTGGAGGGGAAAGGGCAATCAAACAATTTATTTTGTCTTGGCCAAGAGAAGCAAAAATGTGCACTAAATTGGCCCATAGGAGTTAGGTAGGACAGTGTGTTAATAAAAATGTGGTATACCACATTTGGAGACTGTATAACATTGAAGGAAACATTCCTGGCCCTAAATTTACTGTTAGTTAAAAAATCTCAAATTTTGATATTGTGCCCACAAAAAATTAACTTTTGCCATCCCCCAAATTTCACTTTTTCTCACTGTTTGTCCCCAAGAAAAGAAGCCTGGTGCCTAACGGGGTAAATGTCTTCAATATCCAATAGTTGTGGTTTATTATGGACTACGATAATATGCAGGGCCCATTCAGTGGAAAGAGTTTGATCATTACCAAAATGACAGGTGGTTCCCAAATTAAAATCACAAAATTATACAGAATATGCAAACAAATATTGTTGTTGGAATTGAATCAGATATGCTATGAATATATTATGTATGGCATATGGACAAATTAACAGAGGCATTGGTATGATGATAAAAATGAATGTGCATGGAAACTCAAAATATAGGCTAATACTTGCTCAGCCAGATGTTACAAGGAGTGAGTAGCTTTTGCAGCTAAACGCAGTTGTAAATGCCAAGGTACAAGAAATAGGGGAAATGGTCCCAATTTCTCCCAAATTGAACATCCGATTATGTGGCAAGAAAAGAGAGCAATATGAGAACCTTTTGACCTTCCCATCGTTACCACACATAAGATCTCTCGTCTCAATTGCTACAGGGTGTCTCAGAAAAAGGAAACCCTCAAAGCGCACCTTGTTTCACGAAGAGAACAAGTAAACCATACATTTATACACACTGAAAAGGCATTTAGTCAGATTTCTGACACACCGAAAAAATCGTTCAATAGGATGCATATTGACTGAGTTATGGGCGATTGAAATTTTTTACCACTTTTCATTTTATCAACGGATTGTTAATGTTTCAGTAGTCTTTAGCAGAATTACACATTTCACTGCTGAGTTCCTTTGTTATGGTTTTCTTTTGTTTTTGCGACAAAGGGCAGTTTCTGATATTGAAAAGTTAGTTTCAGTTCTTAGAAATTCAGTGCTTGCTATTCTTCACGCGCTGCTTGCCCCCCCCCCCACCACTTGGAAGGTGACTGCCTCTAAGAGGATGCAGGCTGCGTTCTCTTTTCCATTCAATAATTGACTTCTAATCATTCGTGTCCGTCGAATATTTGCAAAGGCAGCGGTTAGTGTTTGCAAGATCCCCAGATTTGATCTCGCTAGACTTCGCACTGGGAAACATTTAAAAGTAGTGAAGGTAGAATCAGGAACTAAAAGCAAAGTACCGAGAACTTCGCCAATGAAGTAAACCGCTTGCCTTTGGCACGCATTCCCGACGGACAAAGGAATGGTTCAGAAGCGATACTGAAATGGAAAAGAAGAGGAAGCCTGAGCCCTTCCATGGGCTTACTAAAGGCCAGCCACAAGTTGGGAGGGGGCCAGAGCAGCGCAGTAAGACGAATCAGGCAAGATCTTTGAATTTCTAATAATGGAAACTAACCTTTTCAATATCAGAACTGTCTTTTGTCGCAAACAAAAAGAAACCAAAACGAAAGAATGTGCTTGGTAGAAGGTGCTTGTATAAAGACAGCTCGAGAGTAAGAATCGGGGATAAAGTGATAAAGTGGTACAAATTTTCAAATCGGCCATAACCGGTAAATATGTGTCCTTTGGAAATGAATTTTTCGGTGTCGGAAAAATAATGAAATGCATTTCAGATGTGTATTGATTTGTATGGTTTACTCATTTTTTCTTCGTGAAATAGAATAGAGGCGCTTTGATGGGTTTCCTTTTTTGTGACACCGGTATAAGAATACCAAGTAGGAAGTGGGATACCATCACTGCACTAAAAAAGCACAGAAAGTGAAAAAGTGTCAACCAAAAGCTGTTCTTATACTAGAGCAATAAGACCCTAAGTGACCCTGAAGGACCCTTTGATGACTCATCTGTTCACTCCACATAAGACCTCTTGTCTCAATGTATAAGTATGTCAGGGGGGTGCATAAAGTGTTTTTCTCAGGAGCAACATGCAATGTTCATATAGACACCCTACAAGACTTAACAATTTCCTCGGAGCGGCGCTCCCGGCTCAGCATTTTTTGCACCCCTGTAAGTATTGAAGTATGGACTTGATCCATGCCACTGATTAAAAAGCTTACACTAGTTGAAAAGCAGTAACCAAAAGGTGCATTACATTACTAATGTTGACACACTCATTACACAAACAGACGGACACATGAACCATACCGACATATAAGGTCTTTCCCAATTGTCATCAGACGGCCAACAAAGTGCTGAACACTAGCTGCACTTAAATAGCCAATAACAGCACATTTTTTGAGCGCACCCCACTTTTCCGGATATTTTGAGATTTGGTTTACCCCCCCTGTCGCAAAAAGAGGGAACATTTTGTAATAAGCAAGTGTGCTAATTTTCAGGCCAATGCTGTGCTAAATAAGCAACCATGGTCATATCGGATGGACCTCCGGTCCCCATCCCAGCATCCTTGAATTTATGTGCTGAGATGGGTCACGGAGTCAATCGGGATCGGGATATGAACAACATAGTGCCTGAATTATTGAAACCTCAAGTATGTAGGATAATTAATATCGGAGATCTCGATAATAATTTCCACGGCTGCTTGAAACATCCTTCCACTAGAAATAGCCGGGAAACCTTGCGCATGTATGTGTCTGCGCCATCCATTTAGTTGTTCATCGGTTCAGGCAAGTCAAGTTGAGGTCATTTTAAGTGAGGTGGCACTATTACATCATGAACGGACACAAATTTGGCTATTTCCAGTTCGCCATTAAATTACCAGTCTGGGATCCAGATTATTTAGCATTAACCATCTCTCAGTATAGATTTCTAGACATTTACCAACAACTGTAAACTTTCAAAGTTTTGAAAATTTGGGGGTGCTCTTCAAAAAATGACTGTATGTTAAATAAGATGATGAAACCCCCCCCCCCATAGTTAATCGTTATGGACGTATAGAACACAGGACCATTTTTAAGCAATTTCCACTCAGTATGTGACCTATGCAGGCTCTGGATGTCTGTGCACTTAATGGCTGTAAGTAACTGTATAAAAGTGGTAATTTTTTTGACCATTTTTTACATCCTGCGATATTTTTTCTAGCATTTTTTCACTTAAAAAATGCACTTTTTTCAGCTATCCTACATAGACGTACACACAAATAAACATTTGGATTCTTGTTTAATTTTGCAAGTACGCAGAAGTGCGCGAAAAGCTTGAACAGTAATGAAGGCAGCAAGAATTTCCACTTTACAGTACACAGATAATAAATCGTCTGTCAATCTGTATTTCAGGACTTCGCAAATCGTAAACAAACTATACAATTACCTACCTATTTGTTGTGAACTAACTATTACATCTTGACTTAATATATTCTTCCATTGAAGTTGAGACCAGAGGTCAGTACTATTTGCGGTGCAAATCATTTACACCAATCTGAAGCGAAAGTGTTATAATTAGTTACTAGTCAGATGTCTATGGTTAATATTGCTGTGAATTTGAGGTAAATTATATATACAGTTTAGGTCCATCCTCAGGCTTTTGGGCTATTTAAATGCTTAATCTGAATTAAAACATTAAGGAACTATTCTAAAAAACAGTTACGTTTTTGGAGATATTCATTACTGAATAACAAAGACGGAAAAATGATTACGACCGATTTACGGTTCAAGAATTCCATGTTCGGGGAGGCGCAAAATTCAGCAGTCATCATGTTGGTCTTTCAATGTCTGGTGTACAGGATACCAAAGGGAATAGTGTTTGTGTACACACGTTAACTCCCAGCTCGAAATCCTAGACCACTACCTTAATCTACATCTTTGTTTTCTGTTTTTTTTTTTCTTTTTTATATTATACACCCCTAAATCTTGACTCTGGACTGGGTGATAAAATCACCCTTTTTTAAATTATAGCCAATAACAGCATGGAACTTCAATATGACATGCAACACTCTAGCATCTATTTATAATACAGAGGTTGTGATTACTCCAGTGCCAAAAATGACTCTTTCTGTCAAAATCAGCAGGTGATTTGATGATCAATCACAACCTATTTCAAGCATATTCAATCCTCCAAAATGTCACAAGCATCCACAGGGACAGTATGGTCATCAACCCATGCAGCCAGGAAGTGAGAGATCCCTAAAAATATCACAGTAAAAAATCCTCAAAAGTAGTCTCTCTATGATTGAAACTTCTTGGTAGCATGTATGATGATGTTTTGCAAAAAGGTGAGGTGAGAAAATAACAGGACTTGGGCAATACAGGTGATGGGCATGAGTGTGACAGCCAGTTAGGCAGGGCAATGAAGAAAAGCCAATCAATTCTCAAGCCTGCAAAAAGACTTCCTCGGCTTTAGTACGTTTCTGACAGAGTCCTGGGGGTCGATTATGGTCGCCTTAAGGATAGTGGGACCATCATTTTGCCTTCCTTGCTAATGTTATTTTTGATATTACAGACTGGGGAGATGCGAGCAACATTATGGAGGATTTGTTCAGAGGTCCGCCCACCTGTTCCTTGATGGCCTAGTAACACATTATGTGTTTGATGTTTATTACAGCCAAAAAATTTAAATATATTTAAACGCACAATTTTTCAAAACAGGATGTGGCAAGGTTGATTGATATTGTACCTGTGAATAAAACACATAGTCACCGTCACAATTCCTATTCTGAAATAGGCTCTACATACGACGCATGAGATACTTTACGTGTAACGCACCATCTATGTATTTCATTGCATCGTTGTCATGGAGCGATCTGGCGGGAATGTGGCATAGTCTTAACGGCAGCGAAAGGAACTATGACAGTATTAAATTGTGTATTGTGCCACAAATCACATTTGTTGAAAATTGTGAGTGCTTTTCCAAAACAAATGTGCTATTATTGGCGTTACGCGCCATATTGAACAGCTGGATGTAGTTTACCTGAGCCAGGATGGAGCTATTCCACCTGATTTCAGGTACATCGGAAGTACCAGCAAGGGAATGAAGTAAGCTGGGTGCATTATTGTTACCTGGTGGAAGATTTGCATGAGGCATTTTACTTTAATGAATCTACTGCCGACTTGGCACAATAGCCACATGTGGTTTTGAGACAAGCAGCACCATGGTAAGAATGGTGTTACACTGCAGAGGCAAAAAAACCCAAAGATTTAGAAGCTGAATTTCACTTGTTATTGAAATTATCTCAACCCAACACTGCAGGCTGTATATTGTGAGGACGTACACAGATCACAATAACCAAACTTGCATCATACTTGACTTCCATTTTGATTGTGGTATATTGTGGTGTATGCTTGAGTATTATCATATACTACAATATACCACGGTAATAAACAAAACGCTGCACCATAGGCCACCATATGTACCGGGCTGCCAAGGGAAGTTGCGGGCCCAGGGGAACCTTGGTGTATAGGCTGACATGGGCGCGGCGCGGGGCGGGGATGTACGTGAATGTACCACACACTTTTATTGTCAATGATAAGATCCACCATACCAAAACTACCACAAAATATTGCAGTTCGGTACTATCATATACCACCAAATACCCACATATTACATTGTGTTTGATTTTTTGGTCTAGAGCCTTGTTAGGGAAATTAGCCAAATCAGGAAATTGCTGTTATGAAAGGCAGATAGTGCCCTAGTAGATAAATGGGTAGTCAGAGTACCCTGGAGGTTTAAACACTTTATTCTGTCATGGCCAGGGTATGTGTACCTGGATCACTATTGACATTGACAATAAAGATGAAAGGGGACAGGTTTAATCCCTGTAAGAAATGGGTTCAACAGCAAGTTTCCAAAATAAAGGAACATACTCTCCTTGTGGTGTGTTATAGTGGATATCGCTATATTACTTACCTGTATCCGCATGATTAGGAGGAAATTGGCTAGAATGTGCATCATCAGAAAAATTCAGCGGTACTTATAGTAAGTTGATACTGTATATGGAACAAACAGGGTATATTACTGGATGACCGGGTCCACCGCGCAATGCATTGTGATCACTTAAACAAGCATTTATTAATTAGCCACTTCATTGTTCTTGACCATGTTTAATTCTAACAAGAGAACTGATTTAGCGATGCGTTAGTAATAAAGATGTTCCCCGCCAAATTGGCATAACTAACATGTGATAAATGCAACCTCAACACCCTACCCTTCCCCAATACCCCGAAACACGCCTCCCCTTCCCACCACCCGAAACACCCACAACCGCCCCAAAACACCCCACCACAAACTCCCCCAAACCCCACCCGCATCCCCAAAACCCCACCTCATCCCCAACACCCCTGCAACCCCACCCCTCGGAAACCCTCAAACACCCCAACCCTACTCCAATACCTATAACACGGGCTCCCTTTCCCAAGACCACGCCGAACTAAAGGTTGCAGGCCGCGCCAGAACCCCACCCCGCCCATATCACCCTCCCACGACCACAGCCCACAGCAAGAGAAGGACCCAACACAATAGAACCCAGAAACCGCAGCAACGCCAACACAAAACCACCGTAAAAGAAAAATCACCGCCCTTTGTGAAGGACTATCCCGGGGGGGCGGGGTGTGCCAAAAGCGTAGAACGACCCGCCCAGAAAACCAAGCGATACTCGATTTAGCGCTTTTTTCAATTATTCTCGCAGATACTAGTCCAAAACATCCATAAATCGGGCAAGTAGGAAAACAAAAACGCCAGCTTGACCAAATCACCAACCGCCCGCCGCACAAAATACACAACCCCCGCCCTCAAACAACGGCATCCCACCCGTCCCCCTAGAATAGCCCAACAGTCATAGCATAGTAGTCTCATGTCTGTCTGTAGCGAAGGATTTTGCGATCGATTACCGTTTTAGACGTACAGCAAAATTACGCATATTTAATTAATTAGCTCATTTGCCAACTAAGACGCATTATATACTTACTTTCAAGCGGAAAATAAGATGAGCAAAGGACAAAGACAGCCATGCCCTTTGAATAGGAAAAACCATTGGAAGTACCAAAGTACCACAGGCCAAACACACCGGCAATCGGATCCTCCAACCGCCGACCAGGAAAAACCCCTAATCCGCGCACGAGACCAAAATATCCAGAGACTCACCGCCCCAACACCCAACCCCCAACGCTCCCAACACACCAAACCCCTCACACGCCCCAACCCCCAACCCCTCCCTAGCCATAGTAGTCTCATGCAGCGCAGGAATTTTGCCTATCCGATGTCCGTTTTAGATACAGCAATTAGGGGGGCCCCCATATTTTTTTTTTTTTTAAATACTCATTTGATACCAACCGGCATGGATCACATTTTCAATTGCAAAAAAAAAAAAACGAGGCATGCCATCCATGTGGATTATGTAGCGAAAGGAATTTTGTGGTCGACTTATACTGTTCAAGATCAGCACCATAGGGGTGTTAAAATTTTTATCACAGACATTCAAGGGTTACCATACATTTTTCACAGATAAGGACATACGGAATACCGACCATACGGACCTCAGGACACCCACGACACACGGACGGAGCCCATTTTAAGTCCGTCTCACGAACGTTGTTTCGGCGGTTGTTCAGCGGGGACAATTAATGACTACTCTTCGTCCCATAAATAAAATAGTATATACGTACATAATATATTGTACAAAAAATTAATGTCAAGAACATGAGCTCTGTCTGATTGAATGTTAGTAGTATGGTACTTCAATGTTTACATTCATGAAATGCAACTTCAAATGTGCATGGATTGCTAAGGACATGCCTGGTAAATTATAATCATTAATGCAATTAATATCCATCTCGTTTGATGGATATTTTTATCTGCATAATGCTTATACGCTTTCAACTAATACCGTATAATATGTCTGTTATAGTGCTGCGCGAATATGGTAAGTTTATACTTATATGCTAATATACGTATTTTCCCAACTATAAACACGCTGTGATTAGAGTGCTCCACTGTATTTTGTGTTAGACCAATGGCCAAAGAATTTGTGCCACTAAAATAATTCATAAAGAAAATGCATTAAGTGTAGCATCTTAACAAACCATGGTTATGAATATCTTTCCATTAGAGAAACTTTATGTTCGGAAGCAGACAGTAAACTAGAGGTAAACTTAGGAAATGCATTGACGAATCAATCGTTACTCACTCTGTATTTGCCCCAATTCTAATTCTTTACTCCTTTGTGTACATGTATTCAAGCGTGTTAGGTATCCTTAATTTCCTTGAGAATTTATTGGGGATAGCTTTTTTATTTTATGCGCAAATAGTGTGGTTGCAGTTGATGTTAAAGGTGCAGTTCCAGTTATGTATATGTGTTCTATACTTGCATGTGAGCACCTGGCACTTGACACTATATAAGCCCTGTTCAGTACTTGGGAAACAAACTTCCGTTTTTATTGGAGGCATTGCCAAATTCAATACTGTGCTAATCTTGATGTTAAACCAATTAAAACAGCCGTTGTTTGTTTATAATCTTGGGAATGAATGGATTTGAGGGCTAAAATTTCAGGGGACAACAATGAGAAAAATATACAGCCTTTCATATGATATAAAAACACTACTAATCCGGGTAAATAAATCAGGGAGGAGGGGCCTCAAGACGATTGGAACAGCCACCTTTAATCGCTCTATCTGCATTTCATGAAAATTGTAGTATGATGTAAACTGGCGTGATAAAATTATGCATTGTCAATTTCAATCCCAGCCCTGGGGGTCCCGGGCGAATAGAGGACTTAGCCGGGGAATGTTACATGTTGCTTGTCGTGACACCACCCGCACTTGTCCCCGCTAAAGTAGCACGGAATCCCGGGTAGCCGGGCTTAATTTTTTGTACATCCCCTGCTATGTCCGCCCATACTAAACCGGGCTTCGGTTTTTTGTGGTAACAATCCCCCGTTATATTCTCGGCCATGGGGGGCGGGGGACTGCTTTAAACTCTGTACAATCCCGGGTCGGTCCCGGCTATGCGACAACCAGGTCTATCTCAAATCATATTACATTTTGGATCACAGGAGAGTCAGAACCGAGCCGAAATTTCACACATAGAAGTTATGTTTGAGAAGAAAACAAACCTCGTTTTAGTTGGTTTGTTAAAAAAATCCAGATTATCCACAGCGATTATACCGACCACTAAACGTAGTCAGAGTAATATCTAACAAACCCGGCATCACTCAGCCAACGGAAACTTCTAGCCCAAACAACAGATACTCATGGATGTGTGGGGATGGTCTTTGTCTGGCTACTCCTGTGTGGACTTGCTTTACAATAAAACGAATATATGCCCATGACGTACTCTGTCAGTGGAGGCACTCAAGCATCCTTTGTTGGAAGCATTGATGGATTGCATATTTCCGCAGATAACAAACGCAAAAACGTCAGTGGCGTAGCACAGGGATTTGGTGGGACAAGGGTGGTTGCAAATGCAAGATACTAATAGAGTAGTTGTAGTATTCCTCGTAATAGTTGTATTATCGACCGCGTGAGACGTCCGTGTGTGCTACTTGTATACGTGCCTTTCACGACATGGAAGGGATCGGACTGCAATGGTAGCTACATAAAATGGTGATATACTCCAGATTTGAAGCGATTACGTCATGATAGCCGGGTTTTCTATGGTGTGGAAATCCGGTTGACAGGGCTATAATGTCCACTATAGCCTGGTTTTATATGGTGTGAAACATACGTAATTCCCGTTTTTTGTACCTCTCGGCTTAAGTCCCAGCTACATGTATCATCAATGATTGTCCGGCGGGCCCGGGGGGGGGAGCAAGCTCATGTACCCATTCCGGCCAAGTCCCGCGCTAACATCCCGCTGCGTGGAGCAATTTTTTACCCTTTTTTTTACATGCCCGGCTATGTTCGGTATTATACATGCTAGTCCCGGGACCCCAGGGCCGGGATTGAACTTGATCAAGTGCATTTAAGCCAAATAGAAACATTCCAGAAATTTCTAAGCGATTAAAGAAGAAACACTGCTGTTAATGATTCACGCAGCCCTTCAGATCCCAGTTGAATAGAGGACACCCAGCAACAAGCAAACCTTCAGATTTACAAAATGCAATTTAAACAATTTGAAAAATGTCACATCCTATTTTCAAGATGACCAAATACGATTATCTAATGATATCTGTCCAAACATCCTTCTGTAAGCAATATTGCACAGCACCACCATGAAGCAGACTGATCATTGGTCAGTGATATGCTGGCAATATCAGATAGGATTTCAATAATGCATAACTGTCAGACATGCTTTCATGTGGACAATATTAATGTTTATGTTGCATCACCTTGGTGACAGCATCTTCAGAATCCAACATTCATTATTAATCCCTTAATCTGCCATTTGATGAATTCTATGTCGTACATAATCCATGATACTATTTCGTCTTGTTTTCTTTAAGTGCAGTGGTAATCAACAACTTTCCAGTGGGACACTTGGTTATCAAGGGGCCAAAGCAATGTTCATAGTCAACTCCCACACTTGTAACTGCTTTTCACTTACACAATCTCCGAATGATTGAAGAGCTGTGGGTTTGTTTCACTCTTTATTATCTATTTAATCGGTACAATTTGATATGTAATTGGACAATTCATTAAAGTATAAGCAAAATCCTTTGGGCCCTTCTGTCATTTCCTTGCTTGGCAACATTGTAAAGGGGCACCGCATTGAGAGGTTCTGCAAAAAGACTTGAGCCTCTCCTCTTGCTGTCGTCAGTTCAGCCATGATGCTGTTTAATTTGATCTGCTTTGTCCAATTTCATCTTCAGTGTATTTTTCTAGTCCCATGCTCTAACCCTAAACTAAGATTAAGATACAAAATAGACTCACACAAAGCAGAGTGTCATAGATGTTGGCAGTTGTGTGTGGATGCAGGCAGAAGGGAACCAGAAGCAGACTGCCACTTCAATTTAACAAATTTCAAGCATTTTAATCTGAGATGCCACCCAGGTCTACTCAAAACCCTGAAGCTGCTATAAAAACCCTGAAAGTGTAAAATTGGCCAAAAAGCCCAGAACAGGCTGAAAATCTAGTGGCCACAGTTGAGATGCTGCTCACCATGTAGCACCAAACGTCCCTGTCCATCATAAGTCAGAGATGCGAGAGGGATCCTGCCGGATGTCTCGAGTAATCACATAAATAAAAACATGGAAATATGGATTAACAAAAAACAGGGTTTCCCTGAAAAGAGGCATCTCTGAAAAAGGACACAAATTAACCAGTTTCAGGAACAAACAACTTATTTGCCATTTCCTCAACCAAGACAAATCCCTAAACTCACTTTCAACTCAAGCTGCAATGGCTTGATAAGCACTGGCTGCTACTTTTTTTTCTTTTTTTATTTTAAAATAAAGTTGGTCACTTGCTCTCAACCATGTTCCAGGTATGAAAACCTCAATTCTACATTGTCATAATGATAACAGATGAACCCTTAAACACCACTTTAGATTAATTTCCACTTTAACTGATGATATGTTGTGCAGTCATGTTGGCTATCACATCAATGTTGCCATTATATTACTTGTCTAAAAAAAAAAAAAAAAAAAATGCTCGACTCCTCCATATCACTGTTTTGTTTTCATACTGTGTCGTAATTGGAAATAAAGTTTGATGAACATATTGATCTATCACCCAGCACTCTGTTATAGACTTACTTCGTAAGCCAAAAAACCCTGAAAGTGTGAAATTGGCCTAAAATCCCAAAACAGGCTGAAAATCTAGTGGCCACAGTTGAGATGCTGCTCACCATGTAGCACCAAACGTCCCTGTCCATCATTAAATCAGAGATGCGAGAGGGATCCTGCCGGATGTCTCGAGTAATCACATAAATAAACACATGGAAATATGGATGAACAAAAAACAGGGTTTCCCTGAAAAGAGGCATCTCTGAAAAAGGACACAAACTAACCAGTTTCAGGAACAAACAACTTATTTGCCATTTCCTCAACCAAGACAAATCCCTAAACTCACTTTCAACTCAAGCTGCAATGGCTTGATAAGCACTGGCTGCTACTTTTTTTCCTTTTTTTAAAATAAAGTTGGTCACTTGCTCTCAACCATGTTCCAGGTATGAAAACCTCAATTCTACATTGTCATAATGATAACAGATGAACCCTTAAACACCACTTTAGATTAATTTCCACTTTAACTGATGATATGTTGTGCAGTCATGTTGGCTATCACATCAATGTTGCCATTATATTACTTGTCTTAAAAGCATGTGTTCACCCATTTAAGTTTTCATTAAGAAATTGAGGGTGTGGAAGTTATCGCAAGCCTTTTTGCCCCTTTTGGGCCAAAGAGATTGTCCCAACGGATGTGCTTTGTTTACAAATGGAAATGTGAATAAGTCGGTATTTGTGCCCCACTTAGATGACCTTTGCTTTGACTTCTTGTACTTTCACAGATGGCTGTTGCTGAAGGAAACTGACAAAACTTCCTCCTTCTATATCATGGTTTTGACATTAGAGGATGAAATGAAATGGTATGAGTCATAATACACATGATGCACAACAAAGCATGCCAACAATAATAACAACAATAATAAACACAAAGACTTGCTTGAGCACCAATTGCAAAATACTTGTGCATTTTACGAATCTGGGGCCCAAGACTGAGTGAAAGAAGAAGTTATAACTAACGTGATTATAAAACTACATAAAATATTAGTGCAAATTACAAATAAGAAAGTCAAACAATAGTTGGGACCCCACACTAGCCGTGTCTGTATGGGGATACACCATTACTGCCAACCAGAGATGTACATACTCCAAATGAAAATCAGTAAAATCTTTCAAGGATTTGGTAGCTCTACCCCAACAAGGTTTTATTTCTAATTTTTCAGTGGTGGGGGGGGCAGCATTTCATGTTGCTGTCCCAATACATGGACACGGTCTGATGGGAGACACATGCAACATGTTGCCTAAACTTAAGGACAGTGTCAACCTTGAGTTTCCGAGTATCTATTTTGGTTTGTAACTTTGCAAATATTTGATTATTGTATGTAAAAAAGTATACATTTCTAGAAAGAAAATTTGACGATGAACCCGATGATGGCATCAGATTAATGTAAAACTTGCCGTATTTTGAGAAAAATACTTAAAAAACATGATTTTGCCCCAAAATTTTCAGACAGCATAACAAAAACAATTTGAATTTTCATGATTTCTTATGTTATTTTTTAGAAACAAGACAAATTTGTCTAGGGACAGTTTTTTCATTTTTTAAAAATAGAACTTGCTTTTCAAAATATAAGGAAAAATGTCAAAAAAGTGTGATTTTTTACCTTTCTTTCCCAAAATTTGAGTATGTATTGGAGAATATCTTTAGTTAGAAACCGAAAAATGAAAAATTGAGAAAACCGTCCCTAGAGAAGACCGATTGCTATCGTACGAAAGTTAAACCTTACCTTTTACTTCGGTATTTTTGGAGTTATCTTGTCTGAAAATTTGCCAAATTTTGCGAAAATTGAACATTGAGAAAATCTGTGTTTTAGTAAAAATGTGACTTTTCACGCCATTTCAAGCTGTCTCTTTCTCAAATAACTTTACCTTTTAACTTCAAAATTGAGTGTTGTGCAAGTGATGAAAATACATCTTTATGCACTATTGAATCAAACCTCTTTTGTATTCACCTCCAAAAATCAGAAGAAATTGAAATTTCATCTGGTCTAAATTAGCGCTTTGTTTACATTTTCATTTTTCATTTTTCCAAGATGCGTTCGCGCAAAAGTACATTAAAACACGCGCACGCTTCATTACGCAGCAAAAATTCACCGCGCGACGCGATGCTGCGCCTTGCGCCTGACGGCGTGTAATGTGCTTAAATTCCCGCCGTTAAGACCATGTGGTTTTTGTGACTTTAAATGGTCAAATAGCTGTTTTAAATCGGCAAAAAAATACAACTCGGGATTGTCTGCATTGGATAACCTTTGTTGGTAATGATAAAACACATGTTGATGTTTAAAATGGTGCAAAAATCAGAAATTCGTGTAAAAACAAAAGCACTAGGGTTCACACTGCCCTTAAGAAACATTTCAAGAACCACTGACCAAAGACTTGGCATAATAGTATGTTGAGCTTATGCACAGTTTACAACCTTGTTGCACTCACACATGATATGCTTTCGACTTCAGTTAATGGGGTGGACTCATTTTGACTAATTCAAGCATTAAAGTACAAACTTTTTGTGTAATTAAAATCTTATTTTGCCAAATTTACACTTATTCACTAGTGTTCATGTCTATAAATTCAGTGGGGACTCAATACAGATGGGGGACAAAGCTGTCTGCCAAAACATACAGCATTCACCAAATGCACGTGTCATCTGCCGTTGCAGTTTGTGAATGGAAACAAAGGTCACAAGAGGTCACTAACATGTGGATCACTACCCAGGTCCATTTATTGCAGCGTTTGCATGAAATGTTGCCAATTTATTTGTGGAAACAGCGGGCAATAATGTTTAGGGTAACATTTGGGTCAAATTTTGACCACACAAACAATACACAAATACACCAAACACACTAGTACCAAGTTAATCCCTAGCGCATGCTTTACTTTTGCAGACGACACAAACTGGGACAATATCAAGTGGGGCTGGGCCAATTTTGCGACAGTGAGGGAGGACCCCCAGTGACCCAATGATAAAAAACAAACTGCCCAACCTATGTTGTGAGAAACAACCAACCTAGCTAACTAGATAATTAACCAAACCCAGCTGTGTTGAGAAAGAAAGCCAGAACAAGTTAGATTATACCCTAGATAGTTCTCTTAGTGACAGAAATACTTGGCAATAGGTTGCGAAGGTCCTATCTCAGTTGCTGTTGTGAGTAGGAAACCATACGGAGCTTGTTCCTTTCTGCACTCACTACACCGTGCACTCACACGAACCACAGGAAACACAAAATGCAGACCACAAAGTACCCACACTGATCTGCATTAAAAGTAGATCGGTGCTTCTTGTAAGCCCATTAAAGCTCAGGGCTCTAGATCTCTATGGACCTACATTCTCGCCAAAAATACTTGGAACACTTCACGCCTTTTGATTCAATTGAGTGGGAGACTTAAAAATGGGGTGGAAAAAGTGTGCAGCAAGATGACTGAAGAAAGCTGGGACATGGAGTGTGTTAGGTTACTTCTTACCTTTCCCCATCGGACATGTCGGAACACTCAAACATGCTGAAAACAGGACATCTGAACCAATTGCCAGGGGAGTGGGGTGAATATTGAAACTCTAATCGCTTAAGTGTACAAGATTTTTAGCAAGGATGTACATATAATACCTTGGCACTGAATGAGTGACTTAGGAAATCATACCCAGTGGGGACTTTCCTGATTTCTTGAAGGATTACAGGGTATTACTTCATTATGATTGATCCCCAATATCCACCTTTAAAAAAAACATCGCATGGTTTAAGTCAAAGACGTTTGATGTTTTCATACTGTAATGAATGCATTGTTCCCAGACCCCTAATAACTCCACAGACTGATACATTAAATTACACCATTAATAACAGAAAAAACCCCCACCCATCGTAGATCAGTTCCTTGCCAGCAGCAAACTAGTGGATGCATATACCAATTGTAAAGTCCAAAGTGTAAAAAGTGGTTTTTTTTTCTCTCTACCCATGTTTCAAAAATGTATTCATTTCTAAAAGTGTAAATTTAGGCATGAAATTGACATTTCTGAATAATTAAAGAACATCAGCCTGACATTGCATACTTCTCCAACTGTCATAATATGTAAAACAAATGCCTACCTACTTACCCTCTTTTTTCTGGACTGTTAGATCACGACTATGAAACTTCTTAGGTCCAATACTAGTAAATAGGGTCAATATGAAAACAAATTACTTCAAAATGGTCACCTCCTGATTATCACTGCTTGCTTTAGTTGCAATTAGAGAATTAAGATGATTTGGGAACAGGTATCTCCTTACGACAAATTGAAACCAAGGTGACGTCATCTCCATGAAAAAAATAGTCGATCGTCGGTTCTCAATTTGTTGTAAAGGAGAGTTCCCAAAATCATACCTTTTATTCTGATTCTTAAACAGATCTATAAATTAACAGTTACCTTTAACCTAATTTAAAGAAAGAGATGCCGCCAACCACCCATTGAGAAAAATTGAACCCCCTCCCCCATTGAACATAACGACATATGCAATGAGACGCAAAATTGGCAGGAAAACACCAAAATGCGCAAAATACATTAGCCTAGATATAGGGCTCGCTTATTCAGTAAAAAGTATCAACTGAGCGCGAAGCAGCGGGGGGGCGGGGGGGGCTGGTGAAGCCTTTCCTGGTCATATTGAGAAGGGATATTCGGGATGTACAGCCAGTACTACAACAATTCAGTATTGGACTGAGCATGTACCCAGGGTTGATCGGTTAAAACCGGGGCGGTTTAAGGGCGGTTTAAAACCGGTGTAACCTGGTTTCTAACCGGGAGGTTTGACAGCACTAACTAAAAGTGGTCAAAACTGGTCAAAACCTATTTGTACATACATATGCACAAAAAGGTTCGATTTAACTTTCTTCAAAACGTAATGACATTAAAAAAAACAAACACATTTTGTGAGGGAAAAAAGTTTTTTCTTTGTAATCTAGGCAGGATGTAAGTTTTAAGGGTCCAATTCTTAAAGGTATGACCCATAAGGGTTCAAGTAGACTACTGGTCAAAATCTAATTTACTATAAAATATTAAAAAACAGAAAAAAACTAAAAAATCAATAAATTTAAATTAATTTCAGAAAAAGTTTCCATAATGATATGATTGATTATGGTACCTTTTAGATGTGTACCCGCATGACTAAAACAGTTCAAACCAAATAATAGCATACAACATGTGGTAAAAACAGGGGCTATTGTTGAGCAAATTTTATTAGTAACATGCAGTTTATAGTCAACACCATTGTCAAAAACGAAAAATGTATGCATTGTCAAAACCCAACAAAAAACATGATACAAAATGAATGCAAACATGGTAAACAACAAGGTCACAACTGGTCAAACAGTGCACATATACATGGATGGTCCAAAAACCAGGTCAAAACAGTGGCCAAATACATGATGGTCAAAACAGTACACTTGCATGCATTGTCAAAAACCAGGTCAAAAACATGCAGTACCCTACAAATTTGTATGGGTGGTCGCATCATAGTACAAATGCATACAATGTCAAATAGGTCAAAATCTATACTGTATGCAGGTCAAAACCTGGTCAAAATGTACAAAGCAGGCATGGTCAAAACAGTACAAATGCATGTGGTCAAAAACCTGGATACAAATGCATGAATGAGTCAGAAAGGTCAAAAAATAGCACAATGCATGCATGGTCAGAACCAGGAAAAACATGGTACAAAGCTATGCATTGGTCAACACATATTTACATCAAACTCATCCTTTCCCTTCAGCACCTTTCTGGACCCCACACATAGTACATCAAATTAAACTCATTTCTCCCCAGTCATGACACACATTGTCCATTATCAATTTACATGAATTTTTTGCAGTTTATAATTAAACAATATTTGCTTTTTTTTTCAAATAGGCTATTTGAATTCTTAAAAATGACATTGATCTCACCAGACTTCACAATATGTCTTCAATATGCTTTACCCTCGTCAAGACAATAATTTATTCGACTGTGATATGAAATTAGTTTGGACTCAGGTTTTGACGGGTTAAAAACCACTTTTTTCCGGTTTTTAAACTGGTTTTAACCCCGCTTATGTAAAATAGGTTGTGACCGGGCAAAAAGCCAACCCTGATGTTAACCTCCCAATTAACATCAATACGCAGTATGCAATACCGGTCTAAAATGGCAATTGGATCCCAGGAGAGCGAACCAACAAACTTGAATAGATTCCAAAGCTGTTTCAGAATAGACAATAGGAAAATTATCTCGCGCTCTCTTGATGTGTAAATGTTGAACCAAAAAATGCAGCACTTCAAATTGAATTTTTGAGTACCTTTTACGTGCTTTTTTTTACTTCCACAGTTCCACCCGTCTGTGATCCAAATATTGTTCGCTGCATCAAAAGATTCTTAATAAAACTCTACACTTGATCTGTGTTTAAGCAGGTTAAAGTTGACTGTCTCATAAAAGTACGAGAACCATAACTCGGTGGAGGAGGAAATTAAATTTTGGAGAGCATACATGACTTAATAAATGACTCTTTATTCTAAACTTGGATGACACTGTGCAAGTGAATTGGTTGACAACATGCACACTGCACCATAGGCGTTAGCAGTCTCAATGCTGTAAGCACAATTCATAAGCCCGTAGTTACGTCACAGTGGTATACCAAAGTATTACTTGCTAGTTTCTGGGTATCATTTAAAGGTGCATTTTGTGATTCTAGCACCTTCTGTTTTATTTATAGTTCGCTAGATATTGTTGAGAAAAGCTTATTACCAAAATTTCACTTGATACCGATCTTGCGGTTTGATGTTATGAGCAAATGCTTGTTTCACAGGTTCCCATAGGCTACTGTACTGTAAATTCTGTCCGTTTACGGACAGAAAATACAAATTTGTGAATTTCTTACAGATACGACCGAATTTGCAAGTAAAATTTGGTACACATGCATTACTAAGGCTAACGGTTCAGATGATATAAAAATCTCAACTTTTTTGTCATAAGTCGGGGGGACGAGGCTGTGGATCACGAAATGCCCCTTTAATAACATCCAAAATGCACAGAATCCTGAGAGGGGAATTTTTACTTTTTTAAAATGGTCTATTTTTATGGTTAACAATAAAATCTCAAATTTAAAAACAAACAAAATATCTTTTGATCTATAACGTTTATTGTATAGTTGTTTGAAACCTCAAATTATTCAATCCACCAAACTGTTCAAAACCATAAAAAGTGTGAACAATTTGAAGTCCAGCAGGTTATTTTAGAGTACTGCAAGACCACAAAATTCCCCATTACAATTTCTTTACATGCGCATACTAATATTCTCAGAAAGTATGAACATAATTTTACCTGGAGCCTGAGGATGAACTGGTACTATACACGAATCCGATTTTACACATTCCAACACCTCACTGGCAGCCATAGCTGGGGTGCATCCTGCTTGAATTCACCCAAATGTGCAGATTAAGTGTAGCTTTTGAATTATACTTAATCAAGCGTGGTACAGACGTACAAAAGATTTGGGTAGGTTTTGGGTTGAAGGCCCCCCAGTAATGGCGGATCAATTCTGACCATCATATGGCTGGTCGGATTCGTCTATACATGTGCTCTGGCTCATTATTTCTTGGACTTTTGGTCATATTTCCAAGTTGGTGACGTTCAACATGACCAGAATGAGGTGGGCTGAGGTAAAGCTATAGTAGCTGTCACAAAAGAACGGCCCTCGCTTGACTGCGTATACGCTCGCTATCAGCTAATGAGCGATATGGGCGGGACCTATTTACTCTTTACGCGCAACTTGCTCGGAAGTCGAATGCGCAATCAGCCAATCCGATTAACGCACTGTTGTTATGGCTATGACCTGATTCGAAAAGCCAATCGGACCCGAACTTCCGTGTTTACGCACGATACGCTCCATTTTGAGAAGCGAGGGCCGTTCTTTTGTGACAGCTACTATAATCAACTAACTACCAGTTATTGGGCACTTGATGATGAGCTTCATAATAATTAAACCATTTACAAGCTTAATATTATACTTCAATATTTGAGTATTTGAAATTATCAACAGTTCAAAATAAGTGTGTCCCTTTTAGCATAACCACCATGTGATGAAATGCACACTTACGAACATCAAAACACATAACAAGGTTGTGTCTGTCGAATTCTGCAGTCAGGTTCATGGTGACAACATGAAGTGACCACAAAGTTTTTTTTCAGATCCAATCTCTTGAATATATGAAACTTCAAATTGACAATATACCAAAAGACATCTTGCACGACATTCCTTTGTAATTGCAAATAAATAATATTAAGCTTGGAAATGATGTAATTGTACCTTGGGTGCCACTAAATTGGCATTACATGCCTGCTTGCCAACCAAAAATAATATTGTTGGATTGTTGTAGGCACAGTTGAATCAAGATATATGCATACGTATAGAGTATGGTTTTGTCAAATAAATGAACCGCTGGAGTGTAATACTTGTAATTAGAGTGATACACCTAACTAAAGTTGACTCGACTGGGCCATACACAAAGCACTGCACTAATTTGATAGTGCGATCTTCTCTATTATTGAACAAGATGGGCAGCACCCAATATAGCGTGGTATTGGTTTTGGACCACGGTATGGGGTTATTTTTTGCCTGGTTGTGGGTAATCATCATTAGGGTATATGAGGTTACGTCAGCTACGTCATCGCTTGAGTAGAGATGGATGCCAGACATGTTATTCTTAGTGGGATGATCAAAATTTGTGATGTCATCTATAAACGGAAGCTGTAGATGCACATGTATGTATCTTAATTATAAATAACACTCGATAAAGTACAATCTTTAACTATGATCAATTTATTCTTAAACAAATGTTAACAATTACTTTGACCGTGTTAAAGACTATGCCAGAACTACGGAAAAGTCATCACATTGCGATTCACGAGCAATGTTTTGCTGGTGCCCTAACTCTTTTCTCTTTTATACGTGCACATCTGCAAAGCGCTATATGGTGATATGGTACCATGCGCAAGAAGGCCGCTGTCATGCAAGGTCGAATGACAATCATTTTAGGTTAGGCCTACATGTAAAGTAAATACTTTTAGCTCAAAGAAAAGCAGGTCTGTTTACACTGCCTCTTATGTGTGCAATTATGTAGCATGGAAATCCAATATGCAATGTTTTAATCGAAATAACATGAATCGTAGATGGGCATGTCAGTAAGTGTAATCATGAGTTATTACCCTTTTCAAATTAATTCCTTGCACTTCAAAATTTTTACTCATTACAATATCTTCAATATTGTGTTTGAAGGCAATTCCGCCCCGATGATGATTTTGATAATTGTCTACCTTAAAATTCATACACACCAATAAATATTTTGCCTTTTTTCACTAATTGAGAAATAAAATTTCAGACATTCCAATATCAGTAAGTGCCGGCTCACGAAAGGGGCCAAAATTGAGTTTTAAAAAAAATGAATTACTTTTTGTCGCATTAGATAAGAAAAATAAAAATCAATCGATTATGTCATGCATGACTTATAATGCAAGTGAAGAAGGTCTATGTCCCAGTCCCGAGTCTGTGTATTATGAGTTCATTGATTTCGAAAGTGGCAATTTCAAACTAGGTTTTTCATAGACATGATAGAGTCAACTTTAAGTCAACAATTCAGAAGCCTGTTCAAAAAGTGCTTCAGTCCATTGCCATCGTGCGTTATGTTTGAATGATATTTTCACCTTTGTCTCATGGTACCCAGTTTGAAGGGGAATTGGCCGCGTTCAGGGGAAAGTCATCCCATCAGGGGAAAATTCGTCCCGAACGGAGGGTACAGGCCTTGTCTTTTAAAATGCCTACTGTGCTAAAAAAAGCACTTCGAATGATAAGTCAGGTGGTGCTGTAGGTGGCAATTTTGTATCAATTGGTGTATTATTTTACCAGATTTGGTGTGCTGAAAATCGCACACCTTAAGACTCTTTTTTTAGGGGTGTGATGGTGTGCTATCACACTCCCACGCCTCAAAAGACAAGGCCTGAGGGTAGTGTCCAACGATTGATTTTCATTATTTCCGTCCCCCCGAAATTTCCCGAGTTTACCAAACCTCAACTTTCTTCCCCACGAGGACTTCCCTCATTTCCCCTATTAGCTATAAACACTGAGTACCCCTATCCTCCGACCTGGGACTTTGGGAGTGCATGGAATTCCTTGGCTTGCACATAATTTTTGCAATAAATGTTCACCTGGCTTCATAGCTCATGTGGAAAAGGGCAGCTATTGAAAAAAAAACATTGATGCATAAAATATTTTATAAAAGCAAATAAATAAGAAGTCTTGGAGAAAATATTGTACTGTTTCGTTTTTGAAGTTTGATTTGCGTTTTGAGAGTGATCAACCAGTTTAGTGATCGATCCAATTCAAAAATCAGCTAGTATAGTTCCAAAACCACATTGCCATGGCAAGGGAGATAGGAAATCCATCAAGGACATCTCAAGTTTTCAGTGTCATTTTGGGTTCAGCTTAAAAATTAACCACTTTCACATTCCCAGCATGCATTGTACCGCAGCAAAGATGTCACATCAAATGCCAGGGCAAACTCAACAGTTGTTGAAGGTTCACATGTCTCACACAATTTGCAACATTCACTTCCTATTTCTTGAGTTAAGGCTTGTGATGTCATGTATGTACCAATATAATGCATGTGGGAAGCAGTAGTAAATGGTCTGTAATATATTAGAATACAAGTATTCTGGTTACCCAAATTAAAACATCTGAGATTAGGGGACACTAGACTGTACAAGTCCAAGGTCACTCACTTCCAGAGTTAAATGTGATCACTTCCTGAATTAATTTTCTAATTACTCCTCTCCAGAATTAGTTTGTTCATACTTGAAAATGGGTCAAACCCTTGGGAAAGCTAAATCAATGTATACCCTACCTTTAAAACTGATACTGATTACAACATTTAACCACTTTCAACAACAGATGTTGACATAGTAGAATTAGAAGTAGATTAGCAACATGTAAGTGTATGTAGGAAACAGAATATCTGCAGCTGTTTGATGCTTAACATACATGTACTTAAAACATGATTAAAGGAAACTATCAGTGATTTGAAAAATATTTGAAATTTGCAGGAATAGACTTCAACGTGAATGATAAGTCTGTAGCATTCTCAAAGTTACCTTTTCCAGCTGTAGAATTGACAGAAAGGAGAAAACGGCAGTTGTTCCAAGATACGATTCGCCATTCAATTACGGTTGTAGTAAGTGTCCGTCGCGACAGTAATGACTAAAATCTCTGATTCTGTCCTATTAGGTTGCTCTGGCTTTATCTTTGCAGGGTATGTTAGGATACCTGTTGTACGTGTGCCTACATGCAAAAATCTGATTTTTGATGATGTTTCGATTTGCGTGATTTAGCAAGAAAATCAATTGATGATTAGTGTCTTAAATCATCCTAGTAGATACTAATGTTGAGCCCCAACGTGCGAAGGGAATGCAGTGATTGTGAGATGGTGACAGACATTTTCAAGTGTCACTTATATAATTTCTAATGGGACCAGATATTTTTAACTTTCTACCTTTCTGTTGGAAACTTTTTACTTTTTTTTGGAGGGGGGGGGGGGTACCATACAGTCGCAGACCTATTTTGGGAAACATGGGTGTGAGTACTTGAAGCAGGAAGTAAAGGAAAGTAAGATGGAAATGTTGAACCACAAAGGGTGAATTTAGATACAGGGTGTAAAGGTGCTTGTTCCAATTCTATGGTCTATTTGTGTTCTCTTTCATATAAGAGCCTGGCATTGTACATATGCCCCTTCAAGAATGTCGGGAAAACAAACTTGTGGTTTGATGGTAGAAGCAAGAATGCACATTGCAAAGGACCCTATTCAATAATGTGCTAATATTGATGGTTACCCATAAATTCTGCAGTTTTTGTTTAATCATGGCCAATGAAATGGATTTGAGGCTCCACAATTTCAGGACGGACAATGAGAAAAATACGGTTCTTTATTTCATATGAATCAAAATCATACTACTTCCGGGGGTAAATCAGGGGGTTTCCCAAAGACAATGGAAAACACACCTTTAAGACAAAATTTAGACAATGGAGAGCAATGTTTAATGACAAAGGGTTATTCACCAACCATTTGCCATAAAAAATTGCAGAGTCAATTTCATCTAACATACACAGGGAGTATTTCATTTACATCAACTTTGATAATGTTTGTGAATGGACATCACTGGAGCATCAACAATCCATTCATAAGGGATGGAATTTCATGATTAATCCAAGTTATTCTAGTGGCGAAAATTCATTTATCCTGGAGTTGAATCATGCCCGTTGATTGTTTTGATTTTGAAAATGAACTAAATACTAAAGGAAAAACTGTACTACCCTTAGCACTATCCTGCCTATTTTTCAACTAAGGCTTAGTTTGATTGGTTACTTGAGGTGATAATCATGGTCAGGAGCAATCATAATCCTCTAATAAAAATGGACTGTCTATAAGGGGAAACTGAATTTTCCTCAAGTAGTAGAGGGGGGGAACCATGAATTTTTTTCTGATATGTTTTTTAAATTAATTTAGTAGGCCTACATGACATCAGTTTATGTGTAGGCCGTGCACATCCACTGAGGTCATGAAGACCTGCATGCAATAGTGATTGCAACAAAAACGACACTACAACACCACTAAAAATTCAATCACCTTGTATTACAGGTATAAACCAGTCCAACCTTGATTTTTACTACACACTGATTCTTAGATGAACAGAGAATTTCAGTGTGGTAAATTAATTATGTAGAATAACAGGATTGCTTTATGTTAAAGTTGTTCCCTGTCAAAACTTTCGTCCTTCTTTTTTCAACTGTGATAGTGCCTAAATGAAGAAAAATTTCAAAACAAATATAAAAAATAGGGGTGATTTTGTTTTTAAAAAAAGATAAAATTTTTGATTTTTGTTATCTTTATAAGTTTTTAATACTGGCCACAGATTTGGGGTGAAAATAATTGATAAGGTGTTTTTAACCATTTAAAAGTCGTAATTTTCACTATAGAAAACAAAGCATCTCAAATCTTTAACAATTACAGTCCATTTTTCCTCCATCATTCGTGCTGAAATTTGTGTAAAATACAACTAAATATACGTATCTGACAATGGAACTTCCGTTGAGTTGGACAAAACTTTTGGTATTGTATTGGGAATTGAGGAGGGGCGCCTAGGTACAGGCTTAACAGAAAAATAATACTTGGAAAACATTTATTTTTGATCATATTTAGGATGTTCTATTGTACAATAGTTTTATGACACTGTTAAGACCACTGCCAAATTCAAACATTTTTATATTCAAATTATGGTTTGCTCCTGAAAGCAGAGATATTTAATTTTTCTGAAGTAGTGTAAAAACAAATGTTGGAACACAACTTTTGTTCATTCTTGCACATTGTAATTTAATACGAATGGAATATGATTCTGTCCATTTCTCACTGAAAACAATGCGTGGAGTAGCCCCACTGGTTATCGACTACTTGAAATTATGTGACATCGTGCCTAGTTTTATTTGTGCAGCTTGAGAATGGTGTTATAATGTGTGAAAATCAGACCAAAGACATGTGAAAATGTCAAAAATAGTCGTTTCCAATGCAGTGAGCTATTTTATCTGAAATTTGGGGTCAAGTTTTTAATTTTATACTTGCAATACATCCATATCAAATCGCTATCATAATTTTCCAACAGAACATGTTTGTATAAACTAACAAAAGCAATACAGTACATGGTATAAAGCACTCTGACGCCAGTGTATCAGGGTTATTAAGTTGATTTACGTCATTAATATTGAAGATGTAAGAAATGACTAAAATGTTCATTATCAAAGACATAAAATGCATTAACCTTCATCTTACACAAACTGTTTTTTTTTGTACTAACTGTTTACTAAGGGGTGGTTACCACCACCGGGAATTTGTTATAAAGCATCTGATACTTATGGTTTTGATATCAGTGGCATAGCTAAGGTCCTCTTCTGTTCATTGATCCCAAAATAAGTACTACGTTACCTATATGGCGTCACAATGCTTTTTAAAAGTTCCGGGTCGGCCAAATTGGCATTCTCCACAGAAAATGTGCGAAAATCCAATTTTGCGCTAATTAAGGTATATATATATATCGATTTTCATGTGTTTTTACAGCTCTAATGACCCATTTGACGCCATTTCCTTTCCTACATATTGTGTGTCTTGTACACCTTGGTCCTGATGAATATGCTATTCATTCATGTATTTGCATAATCTAGTTATCATGTACCACATTGCATACAGTGATCGAAACTTGGAGGGGGGAACCTGACATATTGTGTAAGTTGTAAGGGGGAACCTGAAATCCATATAGAAAATGAGGGGGAATCTGAAAAATCAGGTAAAAAAAACTTTGAAAATGCCCATTCCCCCCTGCCATAAATAAAACGATCGCTCCCTAAATACCATTTAAATTCATAATTTCTTTCTGACTCATTAATCCATCTAACGGGCCCTTACTCTGCTGCCCACTCATTACTGGATAACGACAGATCTTGAAGGGAACCCATATTTGGGGCTAACAACAGTGGTCTGCAGGAGTCCAGTTACTGTGGTAATCCTTAGAGCAGCCACCCTGTCCACTGCAAATTGAAATGTTGGGCAATGTAACTCACCAACTCTCTTGATAAACTGGGATTTTTTCCTATACTGATAGGGCAGGGCCAATCTTAATGGCATTAAAAAGATGAATTACAAAAATATCAAATGTCACTGTATACCATGCACCGTTTGACTGCTTAATTTCATTTATTTTGTGAAGGGATATGGTTTAACTTAAACACTTGGAAATCACGCTTTATGTTTGTATTTTTTTGTTTTTATTTTTTACTTTTGTTTTGGATAACCCAAAAAAATCACAACTGTACAGGGCTCTGAAAAGAGAAACACTACATGCAGCTTTCCTGGATTTAGTGTGGTATAGGTAAAACAAATTTCTTTATCAACAACAGAGATATGATCAAGCACACAACCAGAATCAAACTAAAAAGGTTAAATGTCACCTACCTACAGGATAAAACGTCAGATTACATAAAGGAAAACCAGTCAAACTAGTATAACTTCTCCAATATACCTCCCAATAACAAGAAACCGCTGTGCACTAATAGAGTTATTTACCCAAGACGACACGTAACCCGACTTTGGCTTTAAACCAGGGGGCGATTGGTAAAGTATTAAGCAGGTGTCTATCGCACATTATCTTGATTAGATGGCACCTTAGTTTGTTTCTACATGGCGCCAAAATATTTTAATATCCAGTCCCGATGCTAATAAGATTTTTTTAGTTTGAGCCATCCTATGCATGTGTTAAAGCATTATGCATTTGAGAAAGCTTATTACCAGTATTAAAGGCACTATCAGTGATTTGCTAATCAAAATTATCAAAATCAATATTTTTGCAGATGTCTGTAACAAGCTTACTTCTAGATATAACCCTACAAGTGCAAGACTGAGAGCAACCTAAGAAGGACCGAATCAGATATTTTAGTCCCTCCTGTCCGTATGGACACAATCTACAGCACGGATGTCATGGGATTCATATCTCTGAAACACTGCCATTTTTTCTTTTCAGTCAATTTTTCAGTGCCAAAAGTAACTTAATGGCTTTCCCTTCTGACTTACCTTTCTCTTTAAGCTATTCCTTCCTGCAAATTTCATATTTTGACCTTGAGTGAATCACTGATGTGTCTTTAATGTTCATATTGCGGGGGATTTACATCTTCAAGAGCATTCACATTAGACACATTGGTAGAACAACTGAGCTAAAGTTTTTGCTGATGTTTGCTTGGTTTAAAGTTACATTTCAGGTTCCTAGGTAGCACCTTTTGGTTCACAAGTTCATTAGAATATCCTTGTAAAAGCTTAAAATTCATTGATTTTGTATGCTTTTTGATGTTATGAGAAATATTCCTATCACAGTGCCCCTACTGCAGTTTTTCAAATGTGATGAATGGGCTGAATTACAAGTCGTCACATCTTTATAGAACCATATACCCCCCCCCCCCACCCCTATTGGCAGAGGTGCCAAACACATCATTAAAGGTGCAACGAGAGATTTCACATATCAGGTGACCCTAAAAAATTGAAAGTACTGATTTTTGCCCTGATGTAAAGCTTTCCCTAAGAAATAAACCCATCTGAAAGGATTAAGCTGAGAAATATTTCTTTGGTACAGAAATTGTGAAATTTCTAATTTCGTATAGGAGCAAATACGAAATTCAGCCTATGTTTTCTATTGAAATATAATCAAATCAGAATAGCCCTTTTTCTCTCTTTTAAGTCATTTCTGTAGCAAAATACAAGGCAAGAAATCTATTGAGTGTCTAGCCTACATGAAATTACTATTATGACACAATATTTGGGTGCCTAAAAATCTCTCGTTGCACCTTTAAGTTGTGATCATCACCATAAGATATTTGTAAACCAACACAGATAGGCTTACAACTTGCTATACCCCATTCAGTGTAAGGTGGAACATGACCCCATTCTTTTGCCACTTATATTCTATTAGAGGAGAGGCTCCCAATTTGTGCCAAAATAGACTACAGCTACTATAGTATATTTACCCTAGGGTTGCATTATGACTCTGATCTTCCCTAGTGTTATCTCAATGTACTTAAGGTCATGTTTCATCTTATAGTGAACACACTATAGCAGCATTCCCTGTGAATCAGATATCAGAATGCTACAAAGGTCTATAGCATCATACCACAAATTATTATATCCCTTTGTTTTGATTTCATGTACACTTCTCCATTTTTTTAAAACTTTCTCATTACATTGCTGTTGAGAAGGATGTTGCAAATAAATGATAACAGGCAATAAAATTAAACAGTTACACCACCACTTATGGCATGTTGTTTTGACCACTGCAGTATATTAAAGGTGCTTGTTCCGATCGTCTTTGGGACCCCCCGATTTACCCAAAATAGTAGAAATTTTGATATCAGATGAAAGGCCACAGTTTTCTCATTGTCGTCCTGAAATTTCAGCTTTCAAATCCATTTCGTTCTCAAGATACAGATAAAAAACTACCGTTTTAATGGTTAACCATCAATATTAGCACAGTAGTGAATAGGGCATTGCACTATGCATTATCGCGTCTAGCATCAAAACCGCAAGTTTGTTTCCTACGGTACTTGATGGTCAGTGTGCACAAGTGCCAGGCTCTCATATCAAATAGAGAACACGATAGACAAAAATCGGAACAAGCACCTTTAATGTGCTTTGAAACATAATGAAGCAGTGATGAAATTTTTTTTTTTTTTTTTTTTATAACAGGCCATGTTACACCACTTATGGCATGTTGTTTAGACCACTGCAGTATATTAAAGGTGCTTGTTCTGATCGTCTTTACCCGGAAGTAGTAGAAATTTTGATATCAGATGATTGTCGTCCTGAAATTTCAGCTTTCAAATCCATTTCGTTCTCAAGATACAGACAAAAACTACCATTTTAATGGTTAACCATCAATATTAGCAGAGTAGTGAATAGGGCATTGCACTATGCATTATCGCGTCTAGCATCAAAACCGCAAGTTTGTTTCCTACGGTACTTGATGGTCAGTTTTTTACAAGTACCAGGCTCTCATATCAAATAGAGAACACGATAGACAAAAATCGGAACAAGCACCTTTAATGTGCTTTGAAACATAATGATGCAGTGATGAAATCTCACTTTTGAATTCAGGCCAATAAGAAACCCTACATGTTACAAGATAGCAACAAATGTGGTATGGAACCAATTTCCTAAGTTTTACTCTTCTTATCCCTAACCCCTTCCTGTTTTTAATCTATGTCCCAAGAGAGAAGGGAGGAATAAAGGAAGGGAAGAAAGATAATGTGTGAGGTTCTGTTTGGATTTGAATCAGGAGCCCTTGGGCACCAGGCCGATGGCCGGGATGGCAAGCAACCAATTTGTTGCTGGTCTGACCAGCAATTTTGTGCCCTACATTTGTGTGTTGTTTCTTGACACAAATTTATCCCATCACATGGGCCTTGGTGCAGCACTGTACATTAGGGTTTTCTATAGTGTGGGCAGGTTCGGGATTAAACGTGTACAACAAAAGGTAGGTCCAGGGATGCAAATTCGACGAGAATCACAGAATCGATTCTCAAAGTGATTCTCGTAGCATCCAGATATGAGAACCAATTTCTTCCATTGAATCATCATGATCATGTATTGTGTTGTCATTTCAAGTAAATATGATTCTTGCAAACTCAGACAAATTTGCACCCTTGTAGATCCAATTAAAAAGGGGGATTTTTTTGCCAAGTAATAGGCATGAAATGGTGATGCTAGCTGCAAGAGACGTGTGCAACTTTCACCCACTTAAATCAGGCTGTACCTGCACTCTCTAAAGTCTTGGGTCTTAGTGAAGCACAAAGATGCATGGTACAAGGGTGTGTTTAAAAGGGGATATAAAATTATGCTGGAAAAGCAACCGTACCAAAGCATGTGACAAATTCAATACCTTTCCTCTCAAGTGTCATACAAGATCTATTTTAAGACCATGCTAAGAAAAACCTCATGCTCTTTGAAAACTTAAAGCAGGACTTGAGAAAGAGTCATAATTTTCTTACACACTTTGCCCACAAAATTTATCGTACTAAAGAAGCGTTGATTAAAGGTAGCTTTACAGCATTTTTTTACAAAACTGAGGTTTACCAAATTTGGGGTCTGTCAGTTGAATGTCAGATGTAACCCATATCTCCCACTTACCAGAGGAAGAATATGGAGATACGGAGTATTATCTTGCTTGCCTTGTTTCTAAGGTGGTTTCATATCATGAAATTGCTCAATTGGTCTATTTATTGAAGACTCATAGTCAGGACAATAACAGCCCAGGACAAGAACAGCATTTGAAATATAAAATTGGTCAAGCTGGCTGGTAGCATCTCATAAAATTATCAACTTCAACTTCATATTGGTCAAAGCTAACCAAAAGTAAATGGACAACTTTCGAAATAAGCGGCTTTGAATTTTGGCAGATGATGACGATGACGATGATGAAGACAATGACAATGGTTTACCTGGGATTCTTTTATGATACCATTATTCAGGGTATAATTTTCAGTGCTTTGCTAGTCATCCGCTGTAGAATTAAGAATAGTCTGTTTTAATTTTACAGCTTTATTGATACATGTACAAACAGATGGTGTGGAATTGCTTTCGACCAAAATCTATTTTCATTTAAATTATGTGCCTAAATTCAGCCATTAACTATGCACATTATGGTAATTATATGCATGGATCTAAAAACAACTGTTAAATGCCCCTCTGAAAAAAAGAGCCTTTGCCGATGAGTGTTTGGGAGTTACAAGCTAAATGTGTCTGATACTATCCTCCAAAGAAGAATCCTGAGAATTTACAGGGTATCAAGTAGGACCCTCTTGTTCACGGTATTTCCATTCTCAAATGTTTATTCAGTCAAAAAGCATCAATACCTTTTGTGTTATGATGGCAGTTAGAGACTAGAACATATGATTGGGGTTTTGAAATTTATTGGAATATAACAACACCACGCAGTTTTACTGTTAGCCTTCAGGTTTATTTTCACGAGGCTTTCATTGGTGGGAAATTCACAAATTCCAGCGATATCATTGAGCCACAAATATCAGTATCACACACTTCATTCTGGGAAGGCGTTTGAGCAAAATGGAAATTAGCAAAATTCAAAAAAAAATATTTTAACGTTTGTAAATTACCGCGACATTGGTAAATTCTGTGCGCTATCTCGTTGCAGTGACCGTCAGCGCGAGATTAGTTGGCGCAAAAGAGCACAAATCGCTCGTGCTGACTCGAAGCGCCGGCGCTTTCGCGCAGCAAATAAATACGACATTTCTTGACACGGGCGTAAATGTTATGATCAATCACTGCACCAGAGGCCAGAAACACGGACTATACAGTAAGTGGATTCAAGCCTAAAGTCAAGTTGAATCCTTCGTCCTTAATAGTGAGTGGAGCAAGACCACCCTAAATTGAGCAGCATCCATCTCCTGAGTTTATCTGCCAGACTCAGGCTGTTGACCTCACACAAGAGTTCACAACCAACAGTCCAATGTGCTCAGTCCAATGCTTGATATAGGGTCTGAATGACATCCTGGGGTTAAGCCCCTGAGTCCAAGTCCAGACTCCTGTCCTCAGCCAGCAGTCCCATTATACAGGTCAGTATCACTATGAGCCGATGAGGCAGAAAGTTAAATGAACTGGCCTCTACCTACGAAGGATGTTCTCAAATTCCGGGGGCAAATTCATTAGCCTAAGCATCGTTGCATTAGACTATCCAGGGACCAGAATGTTATGAATCCATATGATGCCAATATTTTCCTATTATTATGACTTACAGAGATTACCTATCCATCTCAGCAGCAGAACTAGCCTATCAAATTTTCATGTTTCCTCTACTAGCAGATCATGTTCTGTCGCCTTTGGTGACTTTCCGCAAGGTGTTCACCATTATAACCATTTGCTTTTTGTTGCGGTTTAGACTCTAGTACCCAATGGTATGACGGTGCATAGATGCTGATGCCTGCCCCTAGCTCAGTCCGCGGTTGGCTCATGTTTCATCAGGCTTTAATTAGCTCACTTCCTGATAGTCTTGCAAGGCCTATCAGTTTCAACTGCCGTAACACAGGTACAACATGAAGAAAAACCATACTTATATGGGGGATGTTTCGCTGCACTACCTATAACTTACTAACATACAACTCCCTATTTACTCTCAACAAAAATAGGCATATTGTGTGTGTTTGTTTTCACCCAAGGGAAAAATTAACAAAAGTGTGAGATTTCACAGATGTGGGCAGAGCTGCTCTGTGGTGTAACGGCGATTGCATTAGTTTTAATTAGGCTTTGGGGTTGGACTAAAGTAAGAGCATCAACCAATTATACAGTGTGTATTGGTTTCTGCAAGGTGTTCTACGATATTGCCAATTGGTTTGATACCAGGGCATGCAGTCAATCCTATTTACACCTGACTACAGGCACCTGCCTCTCTCTCAGATAGGATAACAAAACTTCCTTAAACATAAAAATCCACCTGTTTTACCTACATGTACCTGTGGATGTGATGAACACATAATATGAACGTATTCATTCCTTGAATATGTCAGGTATCATGGAAATTTAATAACCAAAAATATCACCGTTTCTCAAATAAACCTTGAATTCTACGGATTCATCACTGAAAATTGATTTTAAACAGCTCCGATCATTTAACATAACAAAAGTTTTCAAGTTACACCTGTTTTGCAACTTCAGCAAATAGAGAATCGAGAAAAACACCACGGCATAAATTTAATCATTGTTTGCTATTCCCGGTTCCTACTTATCCTTTCTAAATATAAACAAACACAATTGATCCGTCTGCAGATAGTGAGACCGTGGTACGAAAATACGGTCCAGGGTCTGGGTCTATTGATTACTATCCTGTCGGAAACCAGTAGCAGAAAATCAATGCCTTGTCCGTTTCAGAAGCTCAGAGCCACTGATATTAACCAGATTGTTATCGATTTGTAGGCTCTTGGTTGTAATATAGGCACTTTATGGTTATCAGTTTCAACATGGTAGATCGTCAAGGGGTAGGTTCAAGGAGGAAATCCTCAGCCATGTTTGATTTTAGCGCTTCCTGAAAAGTTTGAATGTTGTCATACAATCCAAAATACATAGGGTTGCACGCACTAAGGGAAGTCGACTATAGTCGCGAGTCGCGACTTTTGGCCATAGTCCGTCGACTACGACTTTTTGTTTTGCAATAGTTAACTATTTGGTATATTTCAGTGGATGCTATGATACACTTTCGGAGAGTCCTAAGCATGAGGCACAATGAGGGAGAAAAAGTCATTCCTTTTTAAAAGCTCTAAATTACCGACGCTGGGGATGTACTCTTCCTATCTTTATTTAAAATGCAACAATGGAGTAGGAGAAATCCATGATTAGTCAAAATTTTAGCTGTCGCCTCCCCGCATGATTTGCGTTGACGCTGGTTTCACCCCTGCACTGCCCTGAGCTGATGCGAATGTCAATCTAGCTGGGAAATTCCCCAAGCCGTAAAACTACAGTTTTGAACTATACTTATCTTTATATGACTTTTCCGCTCATGACCACACGTAATTTAATCACTCACCTGTAGAGTTCTTAGCGTAAAGCCAAGAATAGGCCCGTTTGATACTTGACGCGATTTTTCCGCTGCGTGAAATCGCAGCGATTTTTTGTCTCGCGAAGGTCAGGGATTTATCGCGCAAGTCAAGCGAGACCCTCCGGCGATTCCATATTTTTCTCGCCAGCGGTACGCGAACGAGTTCAGCGGAATCCGCTGAAGTAAAATAGTTTTAACTTTTTTTTTGCGATTCTCGCTGACTGATTTGTTTACGTTCCGCCAATCGAAGTCTTCATTGGGCCCACAGTGAGTGCAGTCCAAGGTCAACATCCCCCAATCGAATTTGGTAAAAATGCACATGCATCATGGCGAATCTGAGTGGACGATCAAATAGAGGCACTAATAGAGGAGTTGCAGAAATACCCCCACCACAATGACCAAAAGATCAGACTAGCAAGGATATCATTAGAAAAAGAATTCGTGGGATCGATACCTCCACCTTACAAATTTTGAGGTGCTAATAGTTCATATTTTTAGGCCTATGTCATACCAGAGTCAGACATTTCCTAATTTTTGGTAATTAACGGCAGAGCGAAAAATGAAATGCCGTCGAAGCTAAAGCAAACAAAATGATATAACATATTATCCAACGTCAAAAGAATAATCATAGGTCTAGCACGCTGAGGAAACACATCGGCATACACATGAATTCTATGCTATATTTACCCCCAACCCTGCCCCAACATTGCACAACAGTGATATTTTTTTTCGCGGCAAAGAGGCGTTCGGGCCAACATATTCTTTGTCAATAAAAACCAACTTTCTACACGCCCTTTATCCCATAACTTTTGTTATGTTTACGCTATATTCTTGTACCCGTTGGTACTACTTGCGAGTTGGAAAAATTGCGTGAATATACGCACAAGCCTTATAATTAGGCAACAAAGACCAGTCTTGCACTCCTGGCAAATACCATGAGGTTCGTCGGGCACATTTTTTATCCAGCTTTACAAAAACACAGCGAGAGAAATCGCGAATGATGGCGTGAAAACCATCGCTGCACTTCGGGGGGACAATCGCGGCGTATATTCTCGCAGCTGAAAAATCGCGTGAAGTATCCAACCGGCTTTAAATTTGCAATACCAGTTAAGATTCTAACTAATTTATTGTTTATTTAGCTTTACTAAAGGGGCTAATTATTTTCGAATTTCGCCGGCAGGCCCCATGTGGGCATGCAGCTTAAATCGTGTAGGCGGCCATATTGCGAGTACTATTTTTTTCCATGCTAAAATGACTTTATTTTGGAAATCAAAACCACCCGATCATTTGTTTGGGGTCAATTGTAGTTTTTAATTCTTACGTGATTTTTTTTTTATAAATAGATCGGACTTATTAACCGTTGTTTATTCTTGTTTACTTGCAAATGTCAGACCTCGCCCCCCCTCCTTTAACATATACACAAATGAACTGTTGTTTTACTGCCAATTTTTGGTTGATCCATTTATTAATTGGGGTGGTGTCGTTGCTTTATTGTAAATACTCAATCGGTTAAGGACACAAAAGCACTAAAAACCACTGCCTAAGGAGAGCCGTCTCTGTGCTGAGTGAATTGACTACCTCTTGTAGGGCTGGACATATTCCTGTCCGGGTACCCGTGTACCTGCCCGTTTACGTCTTACCCGGGACAGAATTTTATCGAGCGGGGTTCCCGAGAGTCACTTTTAAAAAAATTAAGTTAGAAATTTTACATTTCTTTTACTACTCTCTCGAGGCCTCACGAACAATTTACATCCTGAAGAAACTATTCCATTTATGTTACCCAAGATTTGATGCAAACGTTGATATTTATTCGCTTGATGGAAAGTTGTGTCCGCGTTATGTTACCGCGCAAATCGCAATACAACTTACCTAGGCTACAGCACATTGCCATATTTTCTTGATGCCTCCACACTCCCTTGGAATGGAAAATTCCATTCACCGCATGCTTGTTTAGGTCGGCTCGTTAAGTGGTAATAGCTGTACTACGGGCTGTGTTTACCGTCAATCTCCCGATTTTGTTCAGCTGACCGGCGTGTCCACGATCGTTTTTTACGACGTGTGTGAATGGCGGTTATAAATGAATAAAGTTTAAAATAAAGTACAAACTATTTGTGAGTAAATAAAGAGTTCTTCTTATAAATTACATAGAAAAAGGTGTGTTTTCATCCCTGTTAACTTCAAAAACATGGAAAATATTTGAAGGTATTATTGTCAGGGAGAATTTTTTTTCTTTCTAAATTGGTGCGAATTTTTTGCACGCAGGAGTTTTCGGGTACCCGGGTACTCCGCGCCGAAAATCATAACGAGTAACCCGGAACAGGCCATTAGCCGTTTAGTCACAACCCTACACTCTTGCGTATTTTTGGGTCTTTTACACTTTTTAGAGAGGTCAAGTAGGAATTATCGGGCTGGGATCATAGGGTATAGGCAACAGTTTTCTATATTTTCATCACCTGGATCGATTAATTGATTTATTTACACTTATGTAAAATGGATATGTCTACCATGAACCCTTTAGGTGCGTAATTCCGCAGATTCCGCACATTTTTAAGCGCCTATTGACGCGAAAAATCTGATTTTTGGTGCATTTTCAAAACACTCAAAAATCTTAGTTTTGAACTTGTTTAAAAAAAATAATGTGTTTTATTGTGTTGTCACTCGGCAAAAGTGTGAACAATGTCCCCGACAATGTCTTTTAATAGTACCGTGAATACTTACAAAAACAGTGCTGGTTTTACATTGTATTCTGAACCATGAGTACGCTCAACTTTGTGAAAAGTTAGACCCTTTTGTAGTCGCAACTAGTCGTAGTCGCAGACTAGTTTGGGGGGCCGACTAGTCGCGACTACTAAAAAAAGCCCATTCGTGCAACCCTATAAAATACCTGAAAATATCCTAAATTGTTTCAATTTTCAATATGAACAACAACATAAAAACAAAATTGAAGAAAAGAAAAAACTTCCAAGTATTATTAAATTTTTTTTAGATAGCACATAGGCCTACATATAAAATCAAATCTTTTTTCCACATGGAATCTAGTCTTCATATCCTTTACTCAACACAGCCAAAGGTTAACCCTTGAGACTCAAACATCGGCTTATGTGCTAAAAAGCAAACAAGATTCACAGTGACACACCACATTTAACAAATGTGACAGCTGAGTTTGAATCTCTTAAGATCTTTACTAGCAACAGCCATGAACAATACACCTCGATTTATAAAAATCATTCAATTTATTATACCAAAAGAAAGAAATTCAACATATTCGCAATACATCAAGTATCATTGTTCAAAGATACAATCACTTGACGCCAAGAATATTATGATGTGATCAGCAAATCGGTGATGGCATTAGCAATGGCGGTATGAAGGCAGGTAGTGCTCAGATGTTAACTCACTATGAGCCACAGATTTCCTATTTTATAACACTAGTAGCAACACGCCAGCGCAAGAGCCATAACCTTCTTTTGCCGCAGTGCGTATCATTTCCATAGCGTGGTTTTGTACCAATTGATCATATATTCATGATTTACATAGCGTGGTTGTACCAATTATTCATATATTTTCACCGCATTTGCATTAGAACGATGGTACCGTTTCCAGGCAAAGGTTACGCGCGGCATGAGAGTACGGCTGCAAGTTCGAATCGGATGAAAGAATGAATATTTATAATTTTCAAAACACGGTTACGGTGGCCACCTATTCTTTAACACAGGCGTACGACGTCTCCGTTATTAATTCTATTGCTATGAGCTAATAAAATCTCAATTTCCCATGGCACAGTTCAAAGCTTTCATTCACAAGTGTATTGTGCAACTACACCCAGGTATCAGTATGATACCCAGAAAACTACCGGTCACTGCTGTTACATGTGAACTCACCAAGCTACTGAACTGAGCCTGTGGTAGGGAGCATGCCTTAACCCATAGTGACTCCTCCCTTCAAATACCACCCTACTTGCCGGACACCCAAATGGTTAAAAAAAATTGCTTGCTCCGATGGGCTCTTGAATTTCAGCTTAACTGTTAAAACCCTGCGTTCTACCCATGACAAAAATTAGCACACAAATTAAACACCGTTAACCTTTACAAAACCATTTTCCCATATTTTCTTCATGTTAACAGCAGTTTCACCTATACCACAACCAATCACAAACCAATATTCAAACAGCAGACCCACAGATTTGTGAACAACCAAGAGAGAAGTATTTACCAACATGACCAGCTTACAAGGCAATTCACAACACCCATGCAAGCGTGGACAGACCATCATTCACTATCAGCATCCAACAACTTGGTTTACATGTACACTTAACTACTTACTCTTCTGAATCAACTTTATTATAGAAAAATTCTATCAAAATGTTACGGAGTCTGTAATAGCAAATTTGGTCTGCGAACATTTCTAGTAAAGGACCCATGTCAGGTAATATCACAAAAGGGCAAATAGATAGAGCAAAAAATGGACATGGCAAAAAAAAATATTTTCATATTTTATATTCCAAGTTTTATTGGTGGAATATGTACAAGATGTTTTCTTGTCTGCATGCAGTTATAAATGCCATGGTATCTTTTCCCGAATCCCCGCATCGGTCTTTGCACTGACCAGTCGCTTTGTGCCGAGTTCTTTTGGCAATTATTAAAGTAACATGGGTAGCAGGAACCTTCAAAGTGGGAATATGATGCTAGTAGCGTTCATTAACTTTCCAAACAATGGACATGCAAAAAAAAAATATATTTTCAAGCCACTGGCCAAGAAAAAGCAGACCTTGCATATTATTCTGTGGCATGAAACATTCAGATCTACACACCTATGCGACACCACAAAATGGATCACTAAGTATATTCGGCCTGTCCATCTGATACTTAACTGGAACAATCAATAGCCAGAAAAAAACCTTATGTAAGGACTCGTGACCTGATCTTATACTAGTTACTTTAGAGACAAAAACCCCAGGGGACAGACGAACAGACTCCAAAAATCATTTTCTCATTTCGGTGTGAAATGTGTGCAAACAACAAAACATCCGTTATGTCCGCCTTGCTTGTAAGAAGGTCCATTCAATGCACATAAGGTTATTGCACATCTCCTGATCTGTAGACACTGCCAGAGGCAGAATAAAACTTATTTTGAGCGTGTTTTGTGTCACTGCACTCCTGCTTTCCCCCTTTTTACTTTTCATTTTCATAACACTTCATAACATTGAACACAGTTGTGCACTGCCAATCTGCAAATGCAAGTATCAATTTCAGAGAGGATGAATAGAGCAATACTCCAAAAGTGTCATTGTTTGCGACAGATATGGTTCAGCAAATGCTCTATTTTGGGCCGACTCAACAACTGTAATTTATCAAGCATGTCGAAACAGGATCATATTTCAACACTACAAAGAATAGTACCAAAACAACTTTTGCCAAAAATCGTATGACTGAACACAGAAAGCAAAGGTATTTGAAACAAAATTTTGAAACTAAAAGAAAACTGCATTCCCTAAATAAGAGCAACAATGGCACAGTAGCTCAGCAGCACTTTCAAATTTATGTCTAGATGTAATAACTTGACCTCTTAATAACCTCTGACCTTTTGACAGCTAACTTCTGTAATTACAAATACATGAGAAAGCCATGTAACTAAAACTTTGGTGAATACCCATTCATTTCTGTGGCAGAATCAGCATTTGCAGCACTTTTTCAACAATGACCTCTGGATGACCTTTGGCTCAAATCCAGAACACCCTATTCTGAGTAAATGCAGTTGCCTGTCAATTTCTATACAAAAAAAAAAAAATTAAGCATTTTCAGCCAACTATAAAGCAAAATACATTCCCTAAAATATAACAAGGCATTCTCAGACACAAACCAATCCAAAATAACAAATCAAAATTTATCCAAACAACTTACAAGCAATCAAACCAACACAATAGATTAGGATCTCAACTCAGACATGGTTTGCAGGAAATCAGTTCGACACCACCTACTGCACAAGAATGCTGCATATTAAAATTTCCTCCCAAATTCACAAGACTGAGTGGGAATTAGCCAAAAAGGAGATCTTGTATTAGTTGTTCCAGTTCCATACTTAATACAAACTTGTTCGCATCCCTTATGTCAATGAAATATATCATCGAGCTGAAATTGTCTGTTGGTTCCGCTTGGGCACGTAATTTTGACAAATTGGAGCAGTTAGCTTGGCGCTACTGCACATCCTACACTGGTATGGCTCTAGGTGAGATCAGGGTGATGAAATTGTTTGCTGCTACATAAAAGTGAAAAGATGTCTGTGCTGTATGCTTCACACACAACTGGGAGTGGATATTAAAGTAAGATTACATGATGACATTTTGCCTAGATGGAATTCCGGTGTTATTGCACTGAATTCAAGAGTGCTCGATGAATAATAACATCCTGAAAGGATTGGTGATTTTCTAGATGATTTTTTTATCTATGGTTTCACTCAATCTGTCTGGGTCAAGTATGAGCCTAACCCAATAGCAGCACTTTTTACAATACTAGTAATATGGTGCTTAATGAGAGATTGCCTTTGTTGATGGAGTTCTAGATTGATCAGGAATACAAGCTCAGTGCTCGATTTTAGCAAATTAGGTTATTTGTAAATGTCAATGGAGTCAGTGTGTCAAAAACATATTTGTGGCTCCTAACTTGCTGTACCACAACATACCAAAAATTAGTAAAATTTAAGACCGATGGCAAGGCCAAATTTTAGCATACATTGTGTAGCTCAAAGGGGAAGTATTTTCTTACAAGATTTTAAGGTAAAAGACCCCGTCTCTAAAAATAAATTTATACTTAAAACTTGGATTTTGATGCAGCTCTACCTTTATCAATAACACTTTGACCTCAGAAATTGATCATTTCCTGATTAGCATCTACAAAGAAAATGCTTTTGCTGTGGAGTTGACATATTTAAAAACAAAGGCAATTCATGGAAAAAGATCATTCTTATTTGTATGAAGTGGTTTTTTTTTTTACTTTCATTATTTAAATTCTAAATATTAGATATATCCAGGGTAATTAATGAAGCATTTGTGCTAGCACAATAACAATGTTCGTTGGTTGTTGGTGAAAGTGGGATATGAATGACCAGGGTTACCTTCCTGTCTGAAACCAGGTAACCAGGAAGTTGTTGTATGAACATAGGCCACAGACAACAGTTTCTGTGGTGCGAAGCCCTTACAAGCTTTATGATATCCCATAGCCTTTGTACTTGCTCTTTCTTTGATGGACATTGTGATTTCTGTAAAATGTATACACCGTATACGTGTTGGTATTAACAGTGGGCAAGTAATTTTGAAGAAATTTTAACAAGAAGCGGTCGCTTGAAATGTGATGAGCATGCTGGTATACATCTCAAAACATTTTGCCCCTTACATTTTTTATCCCTGTATAAATATTTCCCATACCCCCATCCAACATTACCCTTTTTGGTAAATATTACCACCAAATCAAAATCAGTCTCTTACCATTTTGGCTATTTGTTAAATTTACATTTTCTAATGCGCATGAAGGCAGGTTGCAACTGCCATTAATTTTGGACTTTAAAGTGGATGAAAACTTCCTCTCCTTACAAAATTTTCATCACAATATGCAATATGGAAAGAGATCATGGTGAAATCCATCAGTGAAAATATGACACAAGCATCTCCCGCTGACAGTAACTCATGTTTTGATGTTGCAAGATTTTATAAGCTTTCGACCTCTGGGAATAAAATGTTACAAATATTGCACTTGACAAATGTTGTTCAATCGTACTGGTGAAAGAATCAATTACTGGCTTTCAAAACAACCCTTTCTTGTCGCGTTTTTACACACCTTTACCTACAATTTCTCGGGATTATTTTTCAAGCACCTTTATTTAGTTTGTTCATTAGTTGCTTATGCCAGCAAGTGTTCACTTTCAAGGGGGCCAGTACATAGTCAAATATGAAACATTCTGCACTAATGTCTAATCTAACACCTGCTGTAAAGTGAAACCTACCATGCACCATTTTTTGTACTATGCCTATTCTAAATTTAAAATAGGATAAAAATAGAGAGAGAGGAGAGAGTGATGTTCCTAGATTACAAAAAACTTTTTTTAATCATTTCATGTTTACACATGAACACAAATTTAGGGTATAAAATAAGATGGTTTATAATGTTGTCATAAATTTTATCCCAAGATGATTTCAGCTACAAATAAACACTTATGTAGCAATATTAACAAAATTATGACACCAAACATGTTTGCACCGGTCCCTTAAATACCAAGAGCAAGCATATTATTCAAAGTACATAACCAAAACTAGAAAGGGCAATCTCTTACTAAAATCAAATTGACACAGCACGTATAACTCACAGTCTTTATACGAGCTCTCACTGCTAGCACACAGTAAGCCTCAAAAACACAACTTGATCACAGCATTTGGCTCAAATTTGAGCATAATCTCCGGCCAAATTACCAATGGGAGAGATGCGGCCTATCAAAGCATCGACACCCTGATCATACCTGACAAGACTGGCAATATGCAGGAACCACATCACTTCCTGATGCTGGGCAATAAGATTTTCTAGCATTATCTATTCATATCCCTTGTGCATTTGCGAGACAGTGAATCTTCAGTGTTCATTTGAGGACATGATGGAATTTTATGTCAGGGCACCTGTTATATATTTTGATAGATTTACAAAGGTACATTTACGATCGATATCGGTGTCACCTGCAAGATCAACACATGGCCTATTTTCCAATATAAAGGTAAAATAATCGGATAAAATGGTGGTACTAGTCAAATAACTGTAAAATAAAATCTGCTATATCAATTTAATCCAATTTTGAATATAGGTAATACGAATTGAACTTTTCTCCACATATTTTGGGAGTTTCAAGAAGGTATGATTTGTTTCAAAGTTTTAATTTTTTGAATCGTAGAACCCCTTTGTTTTCCACTAATTTTTCCCAGCCAAGATGGAAAGTCCTTTTTTAAAATCTAAAACTCCAGGGATGTCTTTATAATATTTGAGAAAATGATTTTAGGATTTTAAAAAAATGGAAACACCCAGATTTGAAAATTGAAACATATACATGAAGAATTGTCTAATCTAAATTTGATTTTCTTTCATATGACACCTTATTTATCGGCCAGGGAGTTATAGTTCCTTCTGGGAAAAATTATGAACAGTGGGTTCTTTCATTATTTCTAGAAATTCTCAACCAAAAATGGGAAATTACTGACTTTGTTCCAACCATCAGTTCTTTGTTTTGATCACACACAGAAAAATAAAAAAAAATGTATACATGTTTGATATTTCTCTAACCATAAAAAACACCAAACTTTTAACTCATCAATTATTTGAGAAAAAAAATTTGAAGTTTTTCATAAAATTTCCCCCTTTTGGCCCATCTTCTATACTGCCAAAATCAGCTCCTGTACAAAGTCTATGGGAATTTGAAAACACATTAGGTGCATTATTTCCAAAATGCCTTTTTGAAAAATCAGTATGCATGTTTCTTTCATCAAAACCAAAATTTCATGAGAATTTCAACAAGATCTTGGCACGACGCCTTAGCCGATGATGCAACCTCAAGTAACACTTTGATGAGATGCCCTGGTAAGGTCTGCTCAGTGTTAATGTTCCAGATAGACCAAATCCAGGACAGGGGATGGGTGATGTTTATGACATTCATCACACGTAGAGGAAACTATTTGCAAAAGACAGAAAAGAGAACAGTGCAGTCTCACAGTTTGGAAAGATATGTTCTTTCCACCCCTCTTTTTAAAGATTTTTTTTCTCCAAAAGCAAACATCACTTTTTATGACAAATTTGAACTGCTTTCATCCACAGGTTAAATGTGTAAGAAACAATCAAGTGATTTTGATTCTTTTCAGTGGTTTTCTTGCAAATAGCATAACAAAAAGCATTAAACAAAGTACACTTCAGATTTCAGATTAACAAATTAAAGGTGCAACAAGAGATTTAAAATAGCAGGTATCCCTCAAATGTGAATTCTAATTTTTTGCACTGGTGTAATAAAGCTTTCTATCAAAATATCCCCATCTGAAAGGATTAAGCTGAGACATGTGTCTTTGGTAGAAAAATTGTGAAATTTTTAAATGAGCTCATTGGAATATGCCAATTCAAATGAGTTCACAGAGACCTCAAATGAGCTCACAGAGTGTGCTAATTCATAATCAATGACGCTAACGTGCATTAAACTACCTTCAAATTAGCTTAATAGACCAGTTCAAACAGCATGTTTGGTAAACGCTAGGGCCTGGTATCTTGAAACTAGGTCGGCCTGCCTGTTCACACACTGGCAATTGTAATCTGTTAGAGTTTTTTTACTATGGGCCATAACGATTGGCTGGAATGGATTGGGGGCAGTCAACACAAGAAGAAGTGACGTAGGAGTTAACTGGTCTATTGGGATTGTGCCAATTCAAATTATAGGAGTGAGCCAGTTCAAATGAGCTAAAAGGAGAATACTGTGGAATGAATAGTGCAAATGAAGATCCCTGATCAAAGGAAACATAACAAATACAAATGTAAGTGCTCTGTAGATTATGAATTCTCATATGTAATAGTCCTGTCTGTTCTAACAAGCCCTAGAGTATCTACCTGGATCTACTTCAAAGGGAATAAGATGTGTTTTGTCTGGATTGGTATTTCTGGGGTTACTTATCTGGGTCATAATGATTATATCACAGGGATAGCCTTTACAAGGATATTCACATGGATGTCATTCAATTTAAAGGGGGGGGGGGTGGCCCGATTTAAGGATATGAAGTTTTCATCTTGATAGATTGGCCTTCACTCCAAAACCCATCTGTAAAGTTTTGTGACGATTTTTCAATCCGGTTTGATGCGAGAGCTAAAAACGTGATTTTGTAAGCCCCATAGAGTACGGTGTAAAATTAATAGTGGTTGACCAAAATGGGGCACATTTTCGCTCAAATCTTCCAAACCAAACATCCTTTGGCTCTAAGATTTTACAGGGTGAATGAGAAAAATAGTAGCTTTCATCAGATACCAAAATGTTGACCACTTCCGGTAAAATCTGGGGCTTCTGGGGACCTGGGGACAAGGCTATTAGCGATCGGACCATGGACCTTTAAATCAGCAAAACATAAGATTGACAATGGGTAGCAAAATTGTATGGTGAAGAGGTACACCCTTTTTTCTGTGTTTTCCCAGTTCTATGGCAGTGTTCCTTCAAATATAAAGCTATGCCCAAAAATATATATAAGCCATTTTGATTTTATCACATGGATAAAAAAAGATGGTTTACAAAATTGGGAGATACTCATTTATTTCATCGCAATGTTTCCTTTAATCAGCTGTAGTCACCATTTGAAAACATCACAGTTTATTTTATTAACCCCCTGGGCACTAACACATGTGATCATACAATCTGCCTGATTGGCTCATTACAAGACACAACACAAGATAACCCATGAGATGAGGTAACCAATCAAAAAAGTGCTTCTATATCTGTGTGTAAACCATACCAAAATTCTTACAGTATCTGATTTGCTCATTATATGATATTACCATCCAAGTGACCTATCAAAATAGTTCTTAGATGCTGATAGTGCCCAGGGGGTTATACTGCAAATGAAGATGACTATAATTTATCACAAATTCAACTGTTTGTATACACATATGCCATGTCTGTGTCTATACATCTACAGCTAAAAGCAAATTTCCTGGTGCACAAAAAATGCACATACCATGCACCATCCTTAAGACAGCTACCACGGACAACTTATTTTCCATTTGCATCCCCTTTCAATATTGTATACGTGTACTTTGCCCCTCATCATGGCAGTGGCATCAGAAGGGCATCAGAAAGACCACATCATGTACGCAGATGTGTTATAGTAGTACATATTTTAATGTCAACGACTGGGAACTGGAATAACTGACCTTTTGATGAAGCGTATGACTTGTATGCTAAATAAATTATGCCATGTAATTCATGATATTACCAGCAAGAGAGTATATGTTAATTAAATAGACATTATCTTGTGATTTAAGTTTTTTCAAAACCTCCCACACAAAATGGTCAAATTATGAGACAAATTGCTAATGCTTACAATGGTAGTGAAAACCACTCACTCACATTATTGGCAGAAAATAGACCTCTTCAAGTGATAACCTGATGTTAACAACTGAACAAGCAGAGGAACATAATTGCATACAGCTCAAGTCTTGAACTCTTTGATAGTATACATAAGCTTGAATTATTTAGAATTGGTGCTTTGATTTGAGAAATTCAGTGGATAAAAGCGTGCAGGAATTTAAAGGTGGTGTTCTGATCGGCTTTAGGACCCCCTGATTTACCGGAAATAGTAATCACTTTGAATCAATGAAAAGGGCCATATTTTTCTAATGTCATCCTGAAAATTTCAGCTTTCTTTTCAAATCCCATATCGTTCTCAAGATACAGAATACAAAAAACTACCGTTTTAATGGTTAACCATCAATATTAGCACAGTAGTGAATAGGGTGTTGCCAAGATGCATATCGCGCCTAGCATCAAAAATCACAAGTTGTTCTCACGGTAATTGATGGTCAGGGTGTAACCAGTGGATGTCAGGCTCTCATAAGATTGGAAAACAAGCACACCTTTAAATCAACAAATGCTTGTTGTTTTTGTTTTTGTTGTGTTTTTCAAACTGACCTGAATTATTATTGAAATATGAAAAGTTCATTGTGAAAAGAACTGGTATAGGCACTTGACCAAAAATCTGAACTAGAAAGAACATTTTGTGTTCTCAGCTTTCGCGCGCTCTAGATTCATAAAATATAATGCGTGGACCTTTTAGATTTGACCTATTTTAGCAACATACATCCAGCGTGACAGCTGAACGCTAGCGGTCTTCTAGCATAGTGAAGCCCACAACAAAAGTAGAGGAAAACTTGAAAATCCCCCAGAGCATCCCTAGGACATGACAGTAGCATACCTGCCAACCTTGATAGAACCCAACCCAAAAATCAGAATTTATGTGTCGCAACACCTCATCACGAAAGCCTATGGTTGGGGTCTTTTTTTCTGATGCAACTGTAGGGCCTCTAGTGGAGTAACACAGGGGCAGAGTCTCCTGAAGTCACTAGATTTCATTGTGTTTTTCAAGCACCGGGAGAGCCCTTCAAGCCCCAAAAATATTTCAGGAGTTTTTCTTCTGGCAATTATTTCAAGATTTTGTTTGAAATTTCAGAAATCAGGATATCCTTATTTTTGCGATTTGGAAAGTTCAAAATAAGGATTCCTATAAAACGAAACGGTGAAGGTTTTCAGGTATGCAGTAGTAGTAGTATCAATCTCTCAGTATTCAAGGAGATTTAATCTCCGAAAAACATGAAAACACATCATCACCACTTGACTTTTGACTACTATGTATCCACATCAGATTATGTGGTACCTAACAAGGTCCTTTGGTGGAATAGTCATATCGAATTGGACCGGAGATCTAAGCAGTGCATGAACTTGTTGTGGAGATGGACGCCAATGACGACAACGCTGGCGACAACAGAATTTGCTATACCATTCCTCCTTCTGGGCTGCAGTCCCCATGGGATCAAACCACAGGGATGAATAATATAACCAACCCCAAATTTACATAGCTGTACACACTGAGAGAATACACTTCTCAATATCCCCATTTCTTGGCAAAGCCCAGGGGGATAAAAATAATTAACAGTGTACTTTTACAGTACATTTAACCTAAACACGGCAAAGAGGAGTTTGAGGTTGCAGGAAAGTGCGATCAGATAACCACATTACAGTGTAAAATTTAGTAGTAATCGTCAAGTAGTACATTTTGCTTTTCCTTCTGGGAATGGATGGTCACTGCATAAGACAGTGAACCTGTATGTTTACTAGAGGCTCGACCACCTAAGATCAGGAGTTAATAGACTGTGTGATTCCAGGCTATTTTTCAGCACGAGATTTAAATTGACCAAGATAAAGTATCCACAAATCGAAATAGGCTAAATGTTGATGTTGATCATGGTTAGTTCCAAGTGATCATAAGCATGAAACCATGCATTACAACACAGTAAACCCAAACTTATTTACTGTACACCTTACCCCGCCGTGCTTCCCCTTTTTCAACGAATATGAAGCGAAATGATTGTGACGATTTCCTAATGGCGGCGTAATAATAATAGGCAACAACGCGTGGAGACTGTTTTACAGTGATAAAGCGCTATACTAAAACCTTATTATTATTAGGATTGTACCACAATTAACCACCCAACCCTAGTTATTTATGTTACCACCCAACCGTATTATGTGTATGTGTTATGTGTGTGAGCATTCTTCAAAAGGCTATTTACCTCTCAGAGTAGCGGGTATTCTACAAGATATTCCACACTAGTAATAATAAGCCAAGTCGTGGATTTACTCCATCCTGTGCTAGCCAGGTAAAAGCAGCACTGTCCACAATCCACGTGCCCATGAATTATTTATCACACTTCATTCAAATTGAAATCTAAGACTATAGCTAGCTGATCGTTTACTACATAGGTGAGGATATGAGGCCGTTGCTTATCCTCACACACTGCAGGCATTTCCCATTTATTGGCAGCATGAGTCTTTCATTCAGTCTGTAGTATGCTCTCTTCACAAGCTGTACCGGCCTGCGTTGTGTTCAAACCTGAAAGGCCATGTGGTATGGACTTCTTTTGCTGTGCTTAAATCGAGGTTTAGACAAGAACGTCCCTGCAATAGCTGCCATTTGTTGGTTGTGTGCTTAAAGTGTATACCTGCCACATCTAACCGCCGAGCACCAGCATCTATTTGGGGGCAGTGGGCCTTCTTGCCCTAAACCCTCGAAATGGGAAGGGAAAGAAGAGCAGAAGCAACAGTAATGACCTCTGTCTTACCTCTGGAATTGGTTGAGTGATGGATGCCCTTTCCATACCGCTTCATCATCTCCATCTTCATATGTCTAGGCTATTGCCTGCAGATAAGCAAAATGAGCAGAGGAAAATACAGCTTATTAATCAAATTTATGGCTACGTCCATCAAATTTGACAAATTTAAACTTACGATGAGGCTTTTGCATAAACCCAACCTTAAGGTGGCTGTGAAGTCAGGAATTAGTCAAATGGCCCGTTTTTAGTTTTTTCATGTTTATCACGGCAATTGACATGTTTCTTTCCATATATTTTAACAGAATCTATCATAATTTATTTTTTCCTCATATTTTGTTAATTTTACTTTTACTATGTTACGCATTTTGACCAAGAACAATCCCATGGGCTGTGACCTGCAAAAGGGCGGTTAAGTTCGCGTATTACGCAATACTCACCTGTGCTATCGGCTGGCGCGCGCGATGTTATGAGAGAATCAGAAACGCCTTGATGCATTGATCATATGACGACACCCATGGAACTTGTATAATTATAAAAATGGTTTGCCCAGTGAGTTGCTTTTGCAAACAGAATGGCATTTAACATTTCACGATTTGAGCCTAATAACTGTTGAATTTTGATCATAAGTATACAGATGAAGCAATTTGACGTGTTGCAGAAAAGAAGCAGTTGTGAAGAAAGAGATGAAAAACGATTGTGTTTGAAGTAGTAAGGCTATATGTTGTGTTTGTAGCGAAATGGGGACAATTATTTGGGAACAAATGGCGATTGTCTCTGTGTTCACTTTCGGCGATAATTAGTGATTTTCGGTTCCCAGTTAATCGAAATCCATATCAGGCACAGGTAAGAAATGAAATGCATCGTATAGAGCATATCAAATCTAGGGTCCGGTATTATGTTTTTCATTTTGGTTAAAAAGCGTGATTTATGTCAACCTTTGAACAATCTTGGCGTTGTTCCATATTGAAAACACGCGGTTTTGGTTTTTTGGCACATTAATTTGATAAATTAGTGCAGAAGAATTGGAAAAAAAAGGGACAAGACCGCAACCTAGAACTTGATCTTTAATACAAATACAGAACAAGCCCTTTATAACAATTCTATTATTTTTTTTATAGGGAGAACCAAAAAAAATGAGTGAAAATCTCCATTTTTATTGCTTTCTCAAAAAATACGTATTTGGGAGGAAAGCAAATCTTATCATATTTTGGATTCCTGAGTCATTTCCTTCTCAAATACTGGTATACTTTCTATATGTTGGACAAACAATTAAAAGATACGGCAAAAAACAGTTCCTTGGAATTCCTGCCTTCACAGCCACCTTAAAGGGAAGTTTTTGCTCAACCTTTGGATGTATGTACTCAAGAAAATATTTGCTCCTCCTCCATAGGACATTAGCACGGTTAGTATAGTTACAGACCCATATTAAGGTTAAGATTCAGATTTTTATTTCAGGTCTACTACAGTTACTATCACTGGTCTGGACATGTTTAGAAAGTGAGCCAGCATGGAAAACGATCTGCCACTGTAGGAAATCCTTGAGCAACACAGCAACAAGTATTGTCTGCAATGTCTTATGACACAGAATATAATCTGTCATAATCTTATTTGCTCTGTGTCGTAGACTACACAGCATTCCAGCCAGACACAACCATAACAAAGCGCAAAGGAAAATACATAGATGTGCGTGTACACCAGCAACTCTCGCGCGGAGTAGTAGACGCCCTACTTCAGAAAAGGAATTGTGACAGCCACTATTATTAAAGCTGTATGTAATGCATTCACAGTCACAAAACCTGAACCTGTATGTTTCTATAGGCTGACAAGGCACAGGTAGATCAGGAGTTCAATAGACGGTGTGATTCCAGGCATTTTCAGCAAATATTTAAATTGCACCAAAGATAAGTATCACAATATCTTAAAGAAGGCTAAAATGTTGATGTTGAGTCATGGTTAGTCCAGTGATCATAAGCATTGAAACCATGCTTACAACACAGTACCCAAACTTATTACTTTGTACCCTTGCTTCCCCTGTAATTCAAAGAATATGAAGCGAACTGATTGTGACGTTTTCCTAATGGCGGCGTAATAATAATAGGCAACAACGCGTGGAGACTGTTTTACAGTGATAAAGCGCTATACTAAAACCTTATTATTATTAGGATTGTACCACAATTAACCACCCAACCCTAGTTATTTATGTTACCACCCAACCGTATTATGTGTATGTGTTATGTGTGTGAGCATTCTTCAAAAGGCTATTTACCTCTCAGAGTAGCGGGTATTCTACAAGATATTCCACACTAGTAATAATAAGCCAAGTCGTGGATTTACTCCATCCTGTGCTAGCCAGGTAAAAGCAGCACTGTCCACAATCCACGTGCCCATGAATTATTTATCACACTTCATTCAAATTGAAATCTAAGACTATAGCTAGCTGATCGTTTACTACATAGGTGAGGATATGAGGCCGTTGCTTATCCTCACACACTGCAGGCATTTCCCATTTATTGGCAGCATGAGTCTTTCATTCAGTCTGTAGTATGCTCTCTTCACAAGCTGTACCGGCCTGCGTTGTGTTCAAACCTGAAAGGCCATGTGGTATGGACTTCTTTTGCTGTGCTTAAATCGAGGTTTAGACAAGAACGTCCCTGCAATAGCTGCCATTTGTTGGTTGTGTGCTTAAAGTGTATACCTGCCACATCTAACCGCCGAGCACCAGCATCTATTTGGGGGCAGTGGGCCTTCTTGCCCTAAACCCTCGAAATGGGAAGGGAAAGAAGAGCAGAAGCAACAGTAATGACCTCTGTCTTACCTCTGGAATTGGTTGAGTGATGGATGCCCTTTCCATACCGCTTCATCATCTCCATCTTCATACTGGTCTAGGCTATTGCCAGCAGATAAGCAAAATAGCAGAGAAAATACTAGCTTATTAATAAATAATGCACGTCCATCAAATTTGACCAAATTTAAACTTCCGATGAGCTTTTTTGCATAAACCCAAACCCCTTAGGGTGGCTGTGAAGTCAGGACTTGTCAAATGGCCATTTTTTAGTTTTTTTCATTTTAACGGCATTGACATGTTTCTTTCCATATATTTAACATAATCATATATATTTATTTTTTCCTCAGATTTTGTTCATTTACTTTTACTAAGTTACGCATTTTTGACCAATAAATCACATTGGCTGAACTGCAAAAGGGCGGTAATTTCGCGTATTACAATACTCGCCTGTGCTATCCGGCGCGCGCGATGTAATGAGCGCCATCATAAAAAGAAAAACAAAAAAACGCCTTGATGCTCGATTCATATGACGCATACCCCTGGTAACTTGTATGCAATTATAAAATGGTTGCCCACTTGAGTTGCTTTTGCAACGAATGTGATTTAAATTTCACGATTTGAGCCTCAGAAATTGTTAATTTTGGTTCATAGTATCCAATAAGCAATTTGACCTGGTGCAGAAGCAGGTGAATAATAATAGATGAAACTCTTGTGGTTTGAGTAAGGCTATTTTTTTGTTTAGCGAAATGGAACAATATTTGGACAACTGCGATTTTGCTCTGTGTTCACTTTCGGCGATCTTCGGATTTTCCGGTTTCCATTACCGAATCCTATCAGCAACAGGTAAAAATAAATGCATGTAATCGAGCATATCAAAATCTAGGGTCGGTATTTTTTTAGTTTTTCAGTTTTGGTTACAAATCGTGATTTATGTCAACCTTTGAACAATCTTGGCGTTGTTCCACATTGAACACGCGGTTTTGGCTTTTTTTGGCAATAATTTGATAAATCGTGTCAGAATTTGAAAAAAGGGGAAATACCTACCCTAGAACTATGGACTCGTAATCCCCCACAAATACGAACAAGGCACATTTTTATAACTTTTCTAATATTTGTTTATAGGGAACCAACAAAAAATGAGTGAAAATCCCATTTTTATGATTTTCTCAAAAAATACGTATTTTGGGGGAAAAATATTTATCATATTTGGATTCCTTTGAGTCATTTCCCTTCTCAATATGTATACTGTTATATCTGTTGGAACAACAATTAAGAAGATACGGCAAAAACAAGTTACCTTTGAAATTCCTGACTTCACGCCACCATTAAAGGAATTTATTTGCTCACCTTTTGGGATGTCTGTACTCAAGAAATATTTTGCTCCTCCTCCATAGGACATTAGCACGGTTAGTATAGTTACAGACCTATATTGAGGTTAAGTATTCAATTTTATTTCATGTCTACTACATTACTATCACTGGTCCTTGGACATGTTAGAACGTGAGCAGCATGGAAAAGATCTGCACGGTGGAATCCTGCCAACACAGCAGCAATATGTCTGCAATGTCTTATGAAACAGACTATACGCGTCATACCTTTTTTCTTTTTCTCTGGTCGAGACTACACAGCATTCCCGCCAGACCAGAACCATCACACTCGCAAGGAAAATACATAGATGCCTGTTACACGCAGCAACTCTCGCGCGAGTATGCGACGCCTACTTCAGAAAAGGAATTGTGACAGCAACTATAAGTCCTCATATGATAAATGCAGTTCACATTCAAAATCCATTCTTCTTTCTTCCACCTTTTTTGGTTCATCAATAGAAAACTGAAACACCTGTTGTAAAAACGTGTGTTTGTGTCTGTGTCAATCTGAAGTTGGCTAAATAGTTAGAAAACAAAAGAGTTCTGCATTTTCAGTGGTATGCCTGTTCGTTTTCATAATGTTCTTTTGCTAAATCTCGTCCGAAGTTCCTATCCGCAGTCAGACTAAAGGTCATTATGGGAATCAAAAGGACAATTTCTTAATCAATTACTACTTTACTTTAAATTCATGACCTACCATGAATGACTAAATTTAAGATTAAATGTTTCCCTCAACAGCAAAACTGGTATGGGTTTAGCTTAGCATGGGACACTCTGCCTAAATCTTTCTTACAGCACTCAATGGCAATTCCATCAAAAAAGCTATAATGCTTATCTATTAAACAGAACAGAGATAAATAACACCGAACCACGTACTTCGTTCTCCAATCATCTTCAGTTTCCATTAGTAAGGTAAACTCATAAACATGCGAAAGTACAAAATCATAATGACGGATTGATCACAGACTTTCCTTCAGGTGACGCAGGTGACCTCCCTACCCTTGTCCTACTTTATGACACGGATCAATACAGCCATTTTGTGTCGATTTGTTGTCATGTGTATAATAGTGAAATGTGCGTCTTTTGTAAGTTGTAGCACTTTGTTCAAAGGTTGAATCTGATCTATAGTTCTTTGGCCATGATTACAATACTCCACTGGCATTTGCACAAGCTGGGCACTGAGGTCAGAGCGCAAAGATACCTCAAAATTTTGTCCACAACGTGACATGATCGGCGAAGGCACGTGCGAAGTGGGAGAGGAGGGGGACGCAAGTTTTCAGGCAAAGCCGCTTTCTCTTTTGGCCACCTTGGGAGATGCTTGCTACCCATACAAAGATTTTCCCTCCCAACCAGTGGCAAGGAGTCCGTAACTTCAAACTTTTTGTTCTGCTGGTTCAGTCATGCATGGTGTATACTCTGTTCGTTCTCAAGTTCAAGGGTACATGACGTGATCTTCATTTGCTCTACCCGTTTTTTCGATTGTACCGCTTTTTCGGTTGTGCATAAGTGCTGCAATTCTGAGGTCATTGCGTGCATTTCTTGTCGAGAAACGCCAACACGCAAGTTCTTTGACCAGATTGGTGAGCATAAAATTTGCTCTGAGTCAGAAACCCAAATTTCTGTTAAAGAATCTCTTTAATCGACCCACATGACCTTTTACCCCAGTATATGGGCTTTTACTGCTTTTGGCATTTGGATTTGTGCAGAACAACAATTGATAGCTTTTCAAAGTAATGCCCTTTTAATCCGCCCACATGACCTCTCACCCCAATCAGAAAACCACCACAATATAAACCTGCCCCACCCGCTTCCCTACCACCCCAATCGATTAGTATGTGCCCCTGTACTCGTGCAGGCGATGAAAAATGAGTTGATAGATTTTCACAAGAATGCCTCGGTTAATCAACCCACGTACATGACCTCTCTCCCCAATTGGAATGACACCATATGGAATTGGGTCAGTGCTATACTGACCAAGTGTGGTGATTCGTAGCATGTTAATTTGTGGCGGAAAAACGAATTCTCGTTTTCAAAGAATTCCTCTTTAATCGGCCCACATGACCATTCACCCAAATGTAGTTGTGCCCATTGTTTCTTTTGATCAAGTTAGGCTCAATTAGCCCTAACGTTTGGGCCGATAAACTTTCTCTGAAACTTTACCCTTTGAAAAGACGGTCAGACGGCCAGACAGACTTGGTGCTGGTACATGTACATGTAGGGTGCCTCCTGCAAATCCTTGCCGGCCAATAAAATGTAAGGGCTTATTGTAATAATATGGTAGATTAACTGAAGACCCTTTCTTTTACCTTCCTAACACAATTACAAAGTAATGGAAGCCTCTTCTCTCGCAGTACATTGAAGAGAGAGGAGCAAAATTCAAGCCTACGCCATTTCTGACGTGCCAAGAACTCACTACATGTAGGTGGCCTAGTGTACTGACATTTGCTCAAATGTCATAGAATAAATGAAACACAAGTACTTTGGCATAAGTTTGATAGCACGGGAACAGTAAGTTTTGAGGTGCTATACTGAGTGGGTGACAATTGCAAATTAAAATCCATTTGGCAAATGAAACGTGGAAAACATGTTTCTTTGTACAGCACCTTTAACCACCGTCAAAATCCGGTTTGAATTGTACTCCTACCCGCTTCTTATAATGCTTGTAGCTCCAAAGGCCCAGCACATGCAAAATGACGCTCTGTGCCTTTGGTATCACATGCAGTTGTAACCAGAGTTCATCACAACTTTTGATCACTTTCCACTGGTTGCCTGTATTGGAACGTATCAGATAAAATCCTCCTTTATGTGTATCAGTCTCTTCATGACCGGCTCTTTCATAACCTTACTGATGGTCTCAATTTGTGATAATGTGTTTTGGACAGTAAATTCTTAAAGCTCACTCTAGAGATAAAGGCTATGGTTCTTCTTTCTGATGTTATTCGGCTTGTAAACCTTGTACCAATCATAGATTTGGTTAACCGATCTTCAATGTCCATTGTGTCCACGGTCTGGAACAAGCTACTGTTCACATCAGAGGACCATCACCATGTCTTTAAGCGGCTCCTGAAACATACTTATTTCCTGAATTAAAATGCTAATTTGGATTTGTTAGTAATCTATGCTATAGCTGTATTCCATGTCATATATTAATTTTTGTTATTTAATATTTGCAGTAATAGCAATGTGTTGCTCTGAGAGCACCATATAAATGTAAATTCATCATTACTATTCCATGAGCAATAGGCATTGAGGTACAATGTATTATTTCACCTCATGAATATTCATGACAAAATCATGCCATTTCATTGGCTGATTCCTGTTATTCATGCTCTTTCCCTAGGGAAATAGGTGGCCTGGTTCCCTACAACCTCGTCCCCTCTATCACCGCGGGCCTATCACCCCCGAACCTAAAGGGTGAGGGGTGATAACCCGTAGCAGTACCAAGGAAAATAGTGTGCCCTATTTCCTGTATAGAAACCTGTAGGATTTGCTTTATTACACCTCACTCCTACACGATATAAAACATGTAGTATTTGCTTTTATTACAACCTCCCTCCTACATGGTGTTTTAATCGGGAAATAGGGCACCTATTTTCCCTTGGTACGGGCTACGGGTCTATCACCCTCACCCTTTAGGTTCGGGGTGATAGGCCCATAGCCAGTAATCCCCCCTCAGAAAAGTGTCCCATTTTCCCTCTAACCAATGTAGTATTTGTATACTTGCAACATTGCAATATTGGCACAGACAGTCCCAGACGTGAGTGTGTCAAAAATACATTCTTTTCATTATGCAGCTCTATTTTGAATAAAAACGGAGCATAAAAAGATACGTTTCTGCTGAAGTCGGCAAAACGTAAGGAAGAGTAGTTGGTCTGCGAGATTCCTGCCTCCTTTTTTTTAACATTTTGAAGTCTAAGGCCTTGCTTTATTTTACTACTAATGTATTAATGTGCACAATACTAGTTTGAGCCTACTTCACACGACTAGAACAGGGTTCCACCTAGTTGTTTTTGGAAGTGTCTTTGTGTAATAATTGAGTGATCCTAAAGTTCCAATCCGTGCGGGGAGCGAAGCGACCGAGCCGTTAACGGGTGGGTTCCAGGGGGGCCCGCTGGCCCCTGGGGGGTCGAGGGAACAGCCCTGGCGGGGTCCGGGGGCAGCGCCCCCTGGCGCCCTGGATTTTAGGGGTTTGGAAGAGCTCAACCTAGTCCCTGGTGGTGTGATTGATGCAAGGGGTAGGGAGCACTACGGAGTCGAGTGCATTTAAAGCTGTTTTGAAAGTTTTACAGTTTTTAAAATGCAACTGAAGAAGCAAACAATAACATAATTCCATAACTTTATTACCACGTTAAATTTCGGTATTCAACTGTTCTCCTTCCGTTCGTTTTTAGTTGTTTTTTTTTTTAATTTTCCGGCCTATTTTTTTTCTACGCCTGTCCGCCGCACGCCACTTCGACTGCCTCCAAGCGCCCAATTGGCGCGCGCCGCCAGTTAAGAAAGCCGGACGAGAATTAGAAGATTGTTTGACTACAATAAGAAGGCAGGTTTAGTTGGCCTGATTTTAAGTAGTTAACAAGAGTAGTAATATGATTTTCATAATGATTATCACGTTAATATGAAAAAATTTTATTGGTTTTCATTGTCCCACCGATGTGATTAGTTTGGAGCGCAAATGTGCTCCATTGTTAATTGATTCAGATTTTGTTTTTGTCCGCCATTCCACAGATGATATACATTTACAAGTATTGAATGCCTAGAGTGTGATAGTAAAAATCTCATGAGGTCAAATTTTGACTTTTCCATTTCACTCGGCTTCACCTCGTGAAATGAAAAAATTTTGAATATATTTTTTATTGCACCAATATAGGCAGTCAATATTTGTTTTATATCATGAATTTGTATATCACCCTAAAGTTACAAGAAAAAGTGTACTGTTTGTCTTCAATACCACCACATTTCAGGCCAACCACTGCAGATTGGACACTCTCCCAAGTCAAGTAACAAAAAGACAACTGATACTTTTATATTTTTTTTTATTTTCCAGATTAGCAAATCCCGCTTTCCCTATACAAATTAAAGTATCATCTGACCTATTAGTCCACGGTGTGTATCGACACCTCATCTTGACTTAGTGCAAAATAATCATTCTGCATTTGCCAGACATGAGACAGTAATTACAACATAGTGGTCAATAGGAAACTGTGATATGAGCATTTGCTGTCACTGTCAAAACAAAACACTGAAATCAACTGAAATTTGAAGAATATTGTCTTTCTGACCATACACAGAATTAACCCTAAAAGAATGGTGTTAAAATTAAGGATATATATGCCTTTTAACATGCATTGTGACATCATTCAAAGGATTTTTTTTGACTCTAATGCATACTACATTGTACATTGCTGCTGAAATTTTTGAAGAGAATCATTTACATGTAGTCCAATGTTGGAAATTCATTGGTAATTTAGGTTTTGAAAAGGCAAAATTGGGTTTTTCCTAATTCCAGCAATTTTGAATTTTGGCTTACTTTTAGAATTTACTTAGTCATCTTAACATACCCATGTACATAAAGTTCAAAACAGGTCCCCAAATGGACGAACAAAATGCATGTACATGGATATTCATTCCAAATCAACCACCATGTATGCAATTTACCCGGTCTGTATAAATACAGTGTGCATGGACCCTATTTACTCAAGCTCTATTTAGTAGCATCTATCACAATCCCCTAATCCAATAGATCATTGTTGCCGATAACTACCTTTAATGATTGTTCTGAATAATATTCGCCAAGCTCCTTGAACTCTAACCATATCATTTTCCCTAGCTTTGTGTAACAGACGCACATGCCTCGGGCTGGGGGAAATGCATCCTCTGTGCTCGTGACTCTAACCATCAATTTATAGCAGATTGCCGCACTGTAGTTGGCCTAATAAGGTAGCACAGTTCATGTTATCATTAGCCCGTAATTGAAAATATGAAGACTTCAAACGCGACTGAAACCAGCCACATGTAAACTGCCCGAAGGCATTATATCTGCCCGATGCATGCATAAACAATCCAGTAAGAAATCTGACTGGAGATGACGAGCAGGTAGTAATGGAGTGGAATGTTACCTCTCTAAGGGCGGAAGGCACTGCAGATGCAAACCTGGGAAGCAGCAGCAGGTGTATGCAACTGTCCATAAGAGTAAAATGGGCCAAGTATTAATCTCTCCACAATCAGAACTTGCCTAAATATAAAAATCTGGCAAATTTATTAGTCGTGGCGTAAATTTTTTTTGACATTGGGGGGATTGGGTGATGCAAAATTTAAGAATGAAAACGGGGTTGTTGAAAGATGCATTACTAGCCACATGTGCGCACGAAGCGCGACTATTAAATTTTTGCATTTCGAAGCAATATCGTTTAAATGTAATTGTAATCGGAAAAAGTGCGCAAAGGCGCAGAGAAATTTACCATTTTAAACTATTATGGTAAAATATGAGGTTATTTTGTGGTCAACAAACACAAGAAAGGCATCAACATGGGGGGGGATGATTGTATGACCATCCCCCCCTCATCAAAATCTGGGGGGATATATCCCCCATCCTCCCCAGGATATTACGCATGATTACAGTAAACAAAATCAACACTTTGATAATAACCTTCAATTAGTAGCTGTCAGGTCTGGTCAGGTTTTCTGAAGGCCTGTTAGGTGCATGGTACCAATACTACCTGTCCAGGGCCAAGTTGTCGGCGGCTAAATCATCACCCCATCAGGTTTCTATCGAAATCCAATGAGGAGGGTAGCTAGTTACTCTGGGCGAAACTAAAAGAAGATCTACCCAAAAGGGCATCAGCTCTGGAGAGCTAATGGGAGGCCATTGCAGCACATGACGTCAGGAAGGGCAATGGTCAATTATCTTTTGCGTAATATAAATCCTCACCCAGCAGATTGCTGTGAATGTGAAGTGAATCCGGCCTCCCCGTTATCGGGGACAAAACCGGATTTAAATCCTTAGTTTTCTTCTCTTCTTCTATAATCCTATGCCTTATTTTACCCATTTTATTGAACCTCCACAATTAATGGGACCTTACTATGAAGGACACTATTTTTGATAATTGCAAATTGGGCAGTTTCACCCCCGAGTGGGGTAGTCAGAGATGGGAGGGCAAAGGAAAACATTCCAATTGGATCATATCCCTCAATTAGAACATTATCTATCAGGACCCTCACATCCAAATGCAAAATGCACATTTTAATTTTCCTGTTTTTTAACCTTTTTTCAAATCAACATCAACTAAATCAGAAATGTTCAGAGCACAATACAACATACCAGCATCCGTATGCTTGCGTACATTACAGGCAAACCAGCTGGGAATGTTCACCCAGCTATTAGCATGTGAAGTGCTGTGCCTAACAGCTATGTGGTTATAACCTGTATTACAAAGAGGGGGGTTTCTGGTAATCTTACACATATACTTCCAGAAACACTTTGATTTTGAATGATCTGCAGATTGTGCCTAACTATCCTTCAATGCCTCCTCCCCATTTAAAACTATTTCTCATACGCAATTCCCCCAATTTAAATGTCCAGTAAACCTCCATGGGTTACACCGGACTTGTTCAACTAAATATATTTATACCAAAAAATAGTTATGCACTAAAGAGACCTCTCAGCCTGAAGAAACCAAACCTATCATTTAAACATGGTGCAATGTGGAAGGTGATTTGAAGCCATTATGATTATGCCTGGGCTTCATCAGGAGTTGGGATTGAGCAGGTCAGACAAAATTTTATTAACATTTTGAAAGGAGTAGTGTATGTTAGCGGTAATTTTAAACTAGACACTTATCTGTCTGCATTCTTTATGAAATAAAATTAATGCAACTCTACTGACAAGGATCTGAATTACCAAGTCACGGAAAAAGGCATCAGGTTTTAATCACTTCAGATTTTGTGCGGATGAATAGGTGTCACACTAGAGTTCAACTGAATCGTCTAGCAGTGTGAATATGGACAAGCAGCATCGTCAAACTTTGGTTACTGAAAATGTACCCACCAGCTTAAATTCGGAATTGGTAATTTATACTACATTCCTGTGAGATGTGCCTTACAAGGGGTGACCTTAAAGGTGCCTCACACGATTACAATATATTTTTCTACGATTTGTAGGAAGTGTTCATTAAATATACTTAACCAAAATTTCATTAGAATGTGTTACATTTAATGATATGAGCAGTAATTGTGTGTTTACAAATAGTCCATAGAGTACTGTACAAAAATTTTCCGGTAACCGTAAAAAAAAAAATCATTTACAGTTTGTAGCCATTAAAAATGGGAAATAAAGTCTGTTCAAAATATTTTGAAGATAAAGATGAGAAAAATACAAAGGTTTCTAATGACACCAAAATCACAGATTCGATGGTGTGAAAGTTGGGTCGAGGCTAAAGATCGGGTGGTGCCCCTTTAAGAGTATTACTGTGTTCATACAAAATCTTTCTACGTCGAGCCTCAAGCGAGCCGTTCAAACATATCTTCTCATTAAACCACTG
>JAMKCH010053494.1:0-10775 GCA_023653785.1 Ophioderma brevispina
CAGGCCTTGCAGGAAAATTTTCATAAATTATGCAAATGAGATACTTAATTAGCATATTTTACGCCCAAAATCTAATCAGGTCGAGAACTCATCAACCTGCTTCTTTCCACCACGTTATATCATTGTTGCTCTTATGGAACTCCAGATAAATTGTATACAACAGGGGTTAACATTTTAATCACGGACCTGACGAACGAACGTACGGACGGAAGGAGACGGCAGAACAGACGCTGCCATTTTAGAGTCCCCGTTCCGAACTCCGTTCGGGCGGGGACAATAAATTAATATGACTGGGTAAGTGGTTCAAACAAGGGTATGCAAACCAAATGTGTTGCCTGCTTTCACGATCTACCTTTCCTTCACTCCTTTATAAACTTAACCAAAACCTCAGATGACCTTTTGCAAGGGATCCTTGACCTATTATCATATGAATGTTCCCCTGTTGCATGTATGCCCCAAGCTTGGTTGCAATTGGGAATTCAACAACTTGCAAATTATGTTAATCTTGATGTTTTAGCCCATTTTTATAACATGACCTCCTGACCTTTGACCTCCTTTTGACCTTGGTGACCTTTGACCTCATCTGAAGGTTCCCAAGGGGCATTTATGACACCAGTTCTCTGTAAGCAATTGGACGTTTACTTCCTGAGCAGACCAATTTGATGTTTTCAGCCCATTTTTATAAATGACTTCATACGACCTTCGAATGTGGATCCTGATCTCATTCAAGGTTCCCAAGGGGCATCTGGCGATCGAAGTTCTATACTTGCACTTTTACTTCCAATAAGGCCAATTTTAAATTTTCCATTTTTTTTTTTTTAAACCAAGTTTGGTTCCTCATATGACCTTTGACTTTGGTACATATGACCCTTGACCCATTATCAATTGAAGATTCTCATGGGCATCTAGGAGCCCCACAAGTTCCATAGCAATTGCACTTTTACTTCTCAAATAAGATACCAATTGAAGTTTTCAGCCACATTTATAACTTGACCTATATGACCTTTGAACCTTGGTATGCAACCTTTAACCCATTATCATATGAAAAGAATTTCTCAAGGGTTATCTATACTCAAGTTCGTAGCAAGTGCCTTTTACTTCTCAATGAACACCAATTTTATGTTGTCAGCCCATTTTATAACCTTGACCTCATATGACCTTTGAACCTTGGTATCTGACCCATGACCACATTATCATATGAAGGTTGGCCAAGGGTCATCTATGATGCATTTCTGGCAATAGACTATTGCACATCCCCGAAATGCATCTCATTCCGTGCCCATTTCCATCCTGGAACTGTAACACTAGTCATGTTTATACAAAAAATTGTTGTTCGTATCGCCTCTCCGAACAGTGCCTAAACATTACAATCCAAAGTACCATTTTCCCGTGAAGTTAATCTACAAAATGTAGCAGAATATCTATGGAACAAAAAACCATCGGAGGCACTGGTGTTGAATTTCACGACAAAACGTGATATTTTCGATCGTAACTGTGCCTACTTGTCACCCGTCGGACGATTACACAACTATAGTGCAACGTCACCGATACGTAATTTTGCTGGTATTTTCGTTACGCTCCTAACCGTATGTTTGTAGCCGACTTGAGGCTGGTAAAAGTTCCCGTATGGAAGTGGGCACCGAACGAGATGCAATTCGGGATTCGCGCAATAGTCTATTGGCACTTTGAATCTTGAATTAGAAACTTTCTTTTCTTCGAAACTTTAAATAACGCTTTGAAAACCGGCCACACACTCACAACGTCAGACAAGACTTAGGACTGGTAGGTGTCGCCGGTCCTGCAATTCTTGCAGGTGACCAAAAAATGAAACTATTCACTCCATATCCACAAAGTAAAAAAAAAAACACAACAAAACAAATACACAGGTGTCACAATATTTGTATGTTTCATGGGGGAACATAAGATTGGAGTGTTCACATAAAATTTAAGGTAGTTACCATAAGCGGGAGCAATTTTCAATACTAATCCATTTTCTTGTGCAACTGGTATGGTAAGTCCGACATGAATCATTATTTAATCAATTTTAAAAAGTGGGGGGGGGGTCCCCTCCACTTTCAAAGTGGTGGATCCATCAAATGTTTCAACATCATAAGCAACTGAAATTTTAATCAGTTCTTCTTTATGAAAATAAGAATGTCTTGACAATAATCTTCTTATCAAGGAAATGCAGCTTAAAATAAACAGACAAACAAACAAAAACTGCATGGAAGTTCCTACAGGATTCTTCCTAAACCTATCCAGTGTTGCAATTTTTTGGTAGATCAATCAACAAATCTCTACCTAAAATTTTTACCACAGCACTGCAGTTTTCGCCGAATCGAATCTCCTCCATAACTGAATTTGCCAGAATCACTTGATTCTCGCAAATTTGTTTAGGAGAAATCTTTGCAAGAATCAATTCTTGGATTCTCGCCGAATTCTGACTCTGGCCTGTGTGCTATATTAACCTGGTATCGAACCCTAAAGCTAGCACTAATCCTAACCCTGTTTCTAATGTGTTTCAAAATGACTAATCCTCTATTCTTAATCTTAATCCAATTCACCCTCCTTTCTACTTCTAACCTTAACCCCATGTCATATACTTAACGCATTTATACCACCCTGCTGGATCACATGGTACAAGTACCTCTACCCGTTTCCTCTTTAGTCCAGTGAAAGGTCATTATTATGTTTCCCGTAACATTTTTTGCAAGCATACTGAGACACCTTTTGCAATTATTTTTGTAGTTTTTCAGTACCAGCCATTTTACGAACCTTCACAACGCTCAATATACCATCATACATACCACCTGCTTCACCTATACCAATAATGTATCATTAAAATATATTCGACTGAGTTTCCAAGTATTATTTAGGTTTATGAACACGTCATCTAAATCTATCTGAATTAGATTCTGCTTTCTCGTGCCATTTAGGAATGATTTTGGCGACTGTTTCTTTTATTTGAAATCTTACCACCACACAAAGTAAAAAAATGGCAGCGAAAAAAATGAAACCTTGAAATTTTCACAAAATATAGAACTTTTTTGCGATTTCAGCATCTCAAAACGTTGCAGAAAATCATAACACGGGCGTGTTATAGGAAACATCACGTCACTTCATATCCTTATCCCTAAAACTTAAGCAAATATACCAGCCGGGGTGGCATGGATCACCGGTACAAGGTACCTCTACCCATTCCTCCTTTACCTCTTTTGCCTGGAGTCGCATGTTTCTCCGGCAAACTTAAGTCTAGTCGTCTTTAAATATGTACCCAGTACCAAAAACCCAAAATCCGTGAAAGTAAGATGCTTCACATCGTCATCGGCAACCATTCCAGTAATGCCTATGTCTCTAGTCTCTACCAATCCTAAGTACACCTTCCCCTTCAGGTTTATTATGCCACATGGTGTATGTTTCCATAGCAAACCACACTATAATCTTCAACCTCCACCAACAGACTCAAATCCTTTTCATGGGAAAAAAATAATTTAGGATATCCTGGTGCTGAAGAGAAATATTGATCATTAGTTTCATGTTACCATGGTAAGATTATAAAGTCTAGGCCTTAGTACAAAATAAGTGTCAAATTGGCAACTATGGTGGTATTAAAATAATGAACTATGAACAATGTTGACACTTCCAACCGGGGGGTAGGACACGACCTGCTCGAATTTGGCATTGGGATTTTCCAAAGGTAATTTGGGGGAACTGTTCCTTGCAGTTTACTATATGGCCGTCTCTGTCTTAGTCTCCTTACAAATCCCTCTAAACCCTTAGGGCAATACATCTTAGTAATACCGTGATCAGTTAAAGGAATAAATTAAAGAATTATTACTTCAAAATCTGTCGAGGTTAGTGGATTAAACTCGCTGCAAAATAAATAATTCCCAATGACGGTCATTAGATTTAAATATTTGTGACCAGGCCTAGCCTTTGTCCCAAGTCTAGTGTGTGACTGTTCGATATGCATAAGACCGCCCTCCTAGACCGTTAAGTCTTTGATAAGACTAGCACTCATGTTAATCCGGAAGTTGATGCCATGTTGAATTCGCTGTTGTGTTAGGTAGTTGGTCATGTCCTACCCCCCTGCTGTCCTAACCCTATTCATGTTAGCAAATGGGGTGCCAAAGGGGGGGGGGAATGGAACATTCTTATTCTGTCTTGCTAAAATGTGATATTTTGTCCACTTATTTAGCCAGATCGTATGCATTCTTCAGGATTCCATATAGGGTCAATGTTAGCGGAACTTTGATATCGTGGACCTTTTTGTAAAGTGTGACCTATTCCCCTAAATGGTTGTTTTTCCTAACATCTCATCTCCAAAAGATGTGGCCTTTGTTGTCAGACCTCTTTTTCTGGGGGGGGGGCAAAAGTGAATTTGGGGGGTGGGAAATATCATAATTGGGAGATCTTCAAACCATTTTGGCCCCAAGCGCTTATTTTTTTGGTCAATATTTGGTGATTTTGGGTCCCCGAATTTGCAGAATTTTTCCCACAAATCTTTCTTTTTCTTTTCACCAGGGAGGAAATTGGGGGGGGGCAAGAAAAAATTAGGGGGAAAAAATGTTGGCAGCCACCACTTCTTGCGTATGAGGCAGCAGCTAAATATGTTGTAAAAGTGGAGCCAGCTCACTCACTGTTGATTGGTTTGGGGTTTGAAGAAGTCTATATCCACCCGGGAGCGCACACCTTTGTAACACATCTCACGTACAAAGGTTTTGTAGTGATTAAATATACTAGTAGCCTGACAGGAACCCCTAAACGTGATTCTTAATTGCCGCAAGTGGTGCCTTAAGAGAGGAGCCAAGACAAAGATTGTACAGGGTCAAATTTTTAAATTGAATCCATCGTGTTGAAAAGTTACCATGTTATGTCTCTAACATAAGGATTGCAGAATGATAGTGTGTTTTTGTAATATGTACAGCCTACAGTTTAAGAGTTCGGGCTAACAAAACAAGCAAACATCAATCAGGGTCCAATTTCAGTTGTAAAGGGTCAAATTTTAAAGTTTGCTCCGATTTGGATAAAAAATGTGCAAATTATTGGTGAGTTCATAGGATTAAATAAGGACTAGCTTTAACTGTCTTAAATTGCTTAGTTTCCGATGTATGGGCACAGAAGGTCAACGTCCATTGCATTCAATGGGGCTTCATCTTGTTTCCCCCCTACTTTCTTAAGCAAGCAGTTGAGATCCTCAATTGGCATTATGAAACCCAAACCGAACAGGAAACTTAAAAGCAAGGCAATTTTGTGGTAACGGCCGAGTTCATTCGCATTGGAAAACTACAGCAACCTCGTCGTGTTTCAAGATTTTAGGACACCCGACATCGGCGTGATATTACCCACAATGCATCACGAATCTGTAATGCCGATTTTGCTTATTCAGGTTACTGTAAACAACCCATATTTAGCTTACAGCATCATAATGGGAAAGAAGTCAGCAAAATATTCTCAGATGAGATATGTAAAAAATACAATTTACCAAAATGTTGGGTACCCCTTTACAATAGCTTGTTGTGTGTCCGAGTCTAATCAAAAAAGATTACATGTTTTGTTGAAATAAAAGAGTTACCGGGCGGTAGTACTGATTTTTTTTTAGTGTCAGTATGGGGTCTAGCTACTATAGTCGCCGTCACAAGTCTTTTTCTGAAATAGGCAGGCTCCAAAATAAGAATTAGGGTGGGCAAGGCAATTTTGCCCAATTTTAAAAGGGCACCAAGGAATTATGTTAGAGAATAGCAATTTTTTTAGGGCACTAAGGCAAATTGCCTTAGGGTTAGGTGCCTTATTTTATTTTGGAGCCTGAATAAGCATACACGTGAGTAGAGCTGCTGCATGTAGGTGCGTCAGAGAGACAGTCACGGTTCGTCAAAATCTAGAACTGGTGCGTCACATATATTTTTCTAGGCACAGTCATTGTAAGTAAGGTCCGTCATAGTCGAGACACACATGTGTGTCATGGTACCGTATATGAAAATCCGACTCACATTTGACAAGTGACGCACCATTCCCGGGGGTCGTGGGGTACGTCTTACAACTGATGGGTGTATTATATATGAGCAAATGCTTGTTTCCACAGTCCCAGCCTAAGCCACAATGCTGTAATTTCTGTCCGTTTACAGACAGAAAATTTCTTACAGATACGACAGAATTTGCATGTAAGATTAAGTATGCATGGAATGCTAATGGTTCAGAATATATAAAAAAAATCTCAACTTTTTTAATTAAAGGTATTGTTGGGGGATGAGGTTGTTGTGGATCACGAAATGCCCCTTTTGCTTACACCCATCGAATGTGTGTCCTCAGCTTTGCTCAGTACAAACCCTCAGACACACAAGGGCAGACATAGGATTGCATATTTTGTATGTATCATTTATTATACTGTTTACTTTCATTTGACAGGAGTAGGAGTAGCACTAGTACTCAAATACAAAGACTGTAATTACTGGACAATTATGTTATATAACAAGATTTCTAATAGAGGTGGGCTATTAGGCAAAAAGAAGTTTGTTTCAGCAGAAATGTGAAAAATTGCAATGCGAAATGCGTTTTTTTCTTTTTTTTATTTAGAAAAATGCTAATGCGAAATGCGTTTTTTTTAATGCATTTTTGGCAAACTTTTTTCAATTTTTCGGCCGCGTTCTGAAATTTTTTACAAAAAAAAATTTAAAGTGAGTAAAACCTAAAAAAAAAAAATTATGCGGTCAAAAACCAATTTTAAACATAATGCGCGCGATCTTCGGAGACAAACTTGTTTTTTTTCTTGGCCTTAGCTTATAGATGGTCATATTTGGGTCATAGTTTCAGATCACTTCGAACACAGGCTAGAATGATGACTTTAATGATGTTTAGCCCACTTTCGAAGAAAAGAAAAAAAAAAATGTGAAAACCAGGGTGCCCCAACGAAAAATCCAAAATGGCCGCCAAATTGGCCAAAAATCATATTTCGATCCATATTGCGCCAAATTCACATGAAAGATTGATGCTTACCCGGCGGGTGTTCTAAACTATATTCGGACGAAATCTGTTCAGAAATGGCTGAAAAATCAGTGAAAATCTGGTGGGTTGCTATGGAAATCTACCTATTTGTTTATAACCGTTACTAACAAGCGCGTACGCGTTGCGTGTTGCAACGGGCGCCTTACGCATGAGACGCTGTATGCAGTACACATTTAGCGGGCGCCTAAGTGCAAAAAAGGTCAATAACACGTCATGTTTTTTTCGCTTTGGTTGTGGTATGTATAGTCAAGGGGACTGTGGAATCCCGTGGGATTTCAATGATTAAAGCATCACACCTATTTAGATACCTTAAGTAGGTCCCAGAGAACAAGAAAAGTTTTGATGGAGAATTCCCAGGGGTGGCTGATGGCGGCCATCTTGGTTTTCAAAATGGCTGCCATTTTGGTATATTTTCCAATCATAACTCGAGTTGTGAATGTGCTAGGAAGCTAGTTTTGATGCCAAAACTTCATGTTAAACACCCACAACTCTACAAAGTATAAAGCTAGATTAGAGGAGGAACATTAAGACTGCCAGCCATTTTGTTTTTCAAAATGGCCGCCAATTAACATATCTATTGAACATTTTCATCAGTAATTTTAGTGGTGAGTTTCATACAAATTTAATTATGGTGACACAGTCTTCATTTAACAATTTACCGTAATTTCCTCATATTTGGTACCCGTCGTATTAGTCAAGGGGGCTGTGGAATCCCGTGGTTTTCAAAATGGCTGCCATTTTGGTATATTTTCAAATCATAACTCGAGTTGTGAATGTGCTAGGAAGCTAGTTTTGGTGCCAACACTTCATTTTAAACACCTACAACCCTCTGGAAAGGATAAAGCTAGATTAGAAGAGGAACATTAAGACTGGCAGCCATTTTGTTTTTCAAAATGGCCGCCAATTACCATGTTTATTGTACATTTTCAGCCGTAATTTTAGTGGTGAGTTTCATATAAATTTAATTATTGTGACACCGTCTCCATTTATCTAGTCAAGATGTATATAAAGATGTTTCCTATTTGGTAAGAGTAAAAATGATTCGTTCAATCCATCTTGTATAATTGTATTTCAAAATGGCAGCTATTATGACTTTGTTACCCCTATCTTATCAAGAATTTTTGCCACCCCCATGCTTATGATTTTGATACCAGTGGGTAGCTATGGTCCTCTTCTTTCCATTGATACCAAAATAAGTATCAACAAACCAAGTATGGCATCACAATGATGTAATAAAATATGCAAGTCTGCAAAATTGTCACGTCATATTCCACAAAAATAGGCGAAAATCCCATTTTGTACTATAAAGGTAGGAATATTGGATTTTCATGCGGTTTTCAGCTTTAAAGGTGGAAATTGACTAGTTTTACATTAACATAAAGTTGTAGAGCTATACTAATAAGAATATTGTACCATAAAAGTGTACAAAAAAAAAAAAAAAAAAAAAAAAAAAAAAAAAAAAAAAAAAAAAAAAAAAAAAAAAAAAAAAAAAAAAAAAAAAAAAAAAAAAAAAAAAAAACCCCGGTGAAGGTGCTACCTTAAAATGCTAAAATTATGAAAAAAGAATGAGAAAACAATTATCTGGAAGCATTTTGCGAACGCTATTTTCGTTTTAACGCACCAGAGGAAAGTTTACGGGGGTGCCACTGCCACCCCCCCACCCCCCATTGGTAAAACGAGGGCTACACAAGATAACAAAAACACTGTCACAATATACATAGAACAACCCATAATCACACCACTGTAGAATTGTAGAGCAGTCTATTTGTATGAGTCCATTAAAAGCTTCCTGAAGGGTAGTCCGTGAGTGTTGTATTAGAGCTGGATGTGGAGTACTCTATTTGATATAAGATCCTTAAAACTGCATTGTGTAGTTGTTTTAATTGGATACTTCCCACAAATATGATTTATCAAGAACAAGCTCACTATTATAATTCACTTGGCAGGAGTCCTATAACAGACCAGATAGGCAGAATGCCCACAAAACAGCAAAGTGAGCATATTTAAACTTCTTTAAAAGTGCACTTTGGAGTTTTTGTTAGTTGGTATGAGCCCCACAAAATGGATTCCTCATGAGCAAGCTTACCATCAATCCACTTCGTGTTTATTCTTTGTTTGTCACAATCATGACAATGTTAAGGTTCTAAATCACGGTTGTTGTCCTCATCTGCCAGGATGGGCCCGGGGACACTGGTTAGGTCCACAATTTCTTGAATTCATTGGACTCGATGGAGCACCCAGTAAGTTCTGTACAGTTCAGTCCATTATACATTTGCACTAATTGTTGGCACATGAAGACTTGGCACAATCATTTCACCAAATGAATTATTGCAGCTGGAACAGGAGGCAAATGTCATCACTGGCTTGAATTTGTCATCCACTAAATCCCATCTGTAGCAATTGGGTCGCCACAACTCTGGATTTGATATGTCATTGTACCTAATCCTCGCCGTCGCCGTAGTGGTATATCATGGTAGCTAATAAAAGTGCTGCTCTGATTTCTTGCCTTGTTGTTACTTGGCACAACCAAAACAAAATCCTCATATAAAGAAATACAAGGTCTCGCCAGCTTCCAAAACAGATGCAATTGTACATCTGCTACATTTGTTTATTTCGTACGAGATAAATACAACTGACACACAAAATGCTTTTGATGGCAGGCTAATAGGATTGCTTCAGATGATGTTTCTGCCACTCCGAGCAGTGAAAGGGCATATACCATGTCATCATCTGAGCCAAATTCTTTCAAGTCCTTCCAAAACGTCAGCTTTCCTTTGCCAGCAAATCTCCCAGTGACATCTGTCCATGATAGTGCATGGAAAAGGGGAAGAAATGCGGCCTTCTGAGCATCCAGAGCATTGTAAATAGGGGCATATGGTCTTCTTTTATACTCCTGAGACAAAATGTATCTATACAGAGGTTTGGGTAGCGCAGAATGGCTAGTAGAAAGGACGACTGTGTATGGTGAATAAATTCTCAATACCGATTGTGGCATCAAATTATTGTGTAGCATTTAGACTATGGAGAATGAGCTTTGTGTGTGCTTCTTGGATGATGGTGAGACCTACATGACCTAATTCAATTTCTCGATTCAATTTCACAAGGCAAGAAACAGGCACAATCAGAGGGTCGGTCGGCCTCCGAATAGAGCTGCACTTTTAACAGCTATATCATGCGAGCCCACTACCACTCAATGTTTTGGTACAATGAGAGTGTAGTAATCCAAAGTTACCCCAGCCCAATTACTACGGGTAGGCTATGGTGGATAGCAAATTCAAGCCATTGATGACATCTTTGTCTCCTTCTCCAGATGCAGTGATTCATTTGGTGAAGTGTGATTGTGCCAAGCTTTGATGTGCCAAAAATTTATGCAAATGTGGAAAGAATGGACTATTCTGTACAGAACTTTGTGGATGCTTCATCGAGTCTGATGGAATGTGGGACTCATACCAATTAAACAACTCCGCAGTGCATTATTACAGAAGTGTAATTATATGTTCGCTGTATTTTTTTGGTCACGTCTATCTCATCTAATCTGCTATGACATAGGAATCATGCAAATGGTTATAGTGCGCTTGTTCTTGATAAATCAACATTCGTTGTACTTATACTAAATAAACAATTCCACAGTGCACTTTTAAAGACTCATACCAAATAGACTACTCCACATCCAGTTACAATACAACACTCATGGACTACCCTACAGGCAGTTTTAATGGACTCATACAAAATATACTGGGCTACAGTTCTACACTGGTGTAATCATGGGTTGT